>JARKHS020027989.1:127500-294093 GCA_030143305.2 Amblyomma americanum
TTTATTTACCGCATTTACTCGATTCGGAGCGGATGGTTTCTATACGAAAACTGGTCGTTCGAAAATAACACACCGGCTTATATTCGCTGTAGCTCATCTTAAGGCGGGGCTGCCACTTCTCTTAATGCGGTGCTGCCACGATGCGTGGATGCTTCGTTACATGAAGCGATGCCTACTACAAAGCGTTGTCGCTACTCTGCTGATTTCAAGCCTAAATTCTTCATAGCGGCCAAGACCTTATCGAAGCACTGCGTAGACAACACCAATGTGCAGCGTTTGTTGGAAGTAAAGAATCCAAATAATTGTCTACTGAGCCTCGTTGCGGCGCTCTTGGAGCATCAAAGGAACTATTGGAGGGTTGGGGACGAGAATGGCTGCCTTTGAATGGTCTCGATGCTCTAGACAAAGACCCACTTCCTGTCACCTTCCAGAGATTTGGAAAGCTATCAATGCACAACGAATGAGTCACACACCATGGTCTCTACAGTTCAACCGGACCACTTGTTCAGCTGTGCTGCAGCAAGAATGGCTGCGGATTTTGGATTTTAGCTTTTCATTTTTTTTCGCCCGGCCTGCGATCGGGTACTTTTTTGTTTCCTTTGTTAGCTTCTTGAATCTAAGCGGCCGCCTTACAATAAAAGCTGTCTTTGATTGACGAGTAAATAAGCTACTCACACTTTTCACGGGACCCCGTTAGGGGTCGCATCCATAGGAAAAGCCGGTGCTGTAGTGACCGTCGGCGTTGTGTCGAGAAAATGCGGATTGGTAGAGAGAAACTTGGCTTCACAGCCACATAACCTCGCGCGGGTAATTCAAACGTCCCTCAAAGATCACACAGTTCAGCAGCGATCAATCACTACCCGATTCACTATTGGTCGAAAGGTCCATGGCGTCATTCGCCCATTATTACGTAATGCCTCTGAAGAACGAAGAATAATTGTGCCGAAAAGAAAAATGGTCCAGCCTGGAGTCGAACCGCTGCCCTTTAGATCATGAGCCGGAGGCGTTAACCCTCAACCACAGAAGAATGTTCCTTCAACTTGATCAAAAGGAGGCCTTTGTGTGGTGTGGTTAAAACAGACGAAAAATGAAGAATTGACTTCAAAGAAAAGGAAAAATAACGTTTTCCCCGCCTGCGAAGTGATATGCAAAGAGGAACCCAGGCCGCGGAACGAACCCATTAACGATATCGCGTCATGTCCTTGAGGAGGAACTTAAGTGTCTCCAGATTTTTGATGTTCTTTATATACAATAGCATTTCGATGTAGCAGCAGCGCAGAGCCACAGAATTATAATGGACTGTGTAAACACGCCTCGCGACAAGTTAATTCGAAATATTTCATTGTCGTTACACAGCAACTCAATTTATTCTCTACTCCTCCGGTAGCAAGCGCCAAACGTGTCGAATACGACGCTGTGTCGTTGTGCTTTAGGTGTCATATAGAGCTTTCAGAGGAATGTCACTTTTTGGGTCGATACGATAAGCACCCTGTACTGTAGGGGATGTAAATATCGAATTTAATATGTAAATTGAACGTTTTTACTTCTTGGGGTTTTAAATATTTACCGGACTGCAGCTGCGTGAACTAAAACGCCAAGCCATTGGCGTTAAAGGGGTACAAAGTTTTTTGGTTGTCGGTTTTTTTTCGCTTGAAAGATGATCAATTAGAAATGATTTTGTACTGGTAGTTTCGGTTTCGGTTGGCGCCAGCGCTGAAGTGCACCTTGACGTCATGTTCGGCTGGCTACCATGGGCTACCACACCACTCATGACGTCGGCGTCAGCAGCAAGAGCTGGTTATTCGTGTGAACAACGTGGCGATGTCACAATAATTTACGTCAAAGGTTCGATGGCGTCATAGCAATTGTTGCAAGTGCATATTGACGTCACTTCATGAGGGTAGAAATGCCGAGCGGCTCCTCGGACAACATTCAAAATTACATTAAATTATGTTTCACTCAACGCCTGCTAATGAAACTTGCGAGAAGGAGTCTCCTCAAGCCCTCGAAACAAATCATGCCATCTGTTTGCGTTCGAAATTTAGTGTCTGTACCACTGAATAGATACCTCTAAGATGACCAATACTGTAAAATTAAAAAAATATAAAGTATGTGATGGCCAAGAGGCCTGCGTGCTTTTGGTTGTTTCTGAGAAACACAGCGACAGCTTGAGGCTAACAGGTGTACGAAAGGAACTGAAGGACCTAACCTACTGTCGAAGACGCATTTTACAACTAGAGCTGCTGAACAAACATTTTTCCGCCGCCGGCCACGCGAAGCTCTTCCCCGCGATCAAGTGTACATCCCGTACCCCGCCGTGTCTCCCACCTCGTGTGACCTTCGTTGTGATCGGTCGTGATGCGCACTCGTAACGGAAGGTGAATAGAGAAGATATGCGCTTTATGTTAGGGCAGTGTGGGTAATTGTGGCCACGGCTGTTTCACTAACTGCATTACTTTAAACGAAAAGGAAAAAAAAGTTGAAGTAATGGCGTTAATCAATGCAGATCAAAGAGCTGAAGAAATGCTAACGAGGGTGGTATGAAAAGAAGCGCGTTTGTTTTTTTCGAGGTGGATGAATAAAACTGACGCTTACTGTTTTTGTGTTTCTTTTCAATAGTTGCTGTGGTGTGGCTGCGAGAGCCAAGTACTGCATGACGGCTACTACTAGCCGGCCTGCGACCGTCATGTGGGGGACCAAAGGTTACATTAGCAGCCAGAGAAATACATTCGCAGCTAGTATAGAAATCAGTACTGAATGAGATACGTCTGCATTGAATACGCTCAATCAGAAGCCGTACGCCTATGTAAAACAGTTTTATATTTCGACCTTGTTCTAACCAAGACTTGTTAAGACGGAAATACGTATTAGTTAAAACTGGTCACTTACATAGCATCGGTCCCGTTGCCATGTGCTGTATTTGCCCCGTATCTCCTATTAAACGCCATAAAATACGAAAATTACGAATTCAACTTATTCCGAAATTTTTTACTACATTTTGAACACGCCATCTTGCAGAAATCTTTCATAGAATACGAGCCCGCTGGGCCCTGAATGTTTATGTCATGATAAATTTCTGCGTGTCTTCCAGCTGAAGACGACTGATTCAGGTCCACGAGCTTGCCCCCTTACAGGGCGAGACCTTGCAAGAACCAGGTTGTAATCCACACCGCACTCGTCCCTATCCGCGCCGGGTATTCCTGGATGGGCTCTGATCTTTGAAAAGAGGACGTCCTAACACACATGGGCACCCTAGCTCCAGGCATGCATGAACCACGTACTTGAAGCATGACTGATTCGGGCTTTTTGTTCTTCTGAGCCAGCGGGCATTCAGGCAAAGATGATGATGAACGCCGAGATCAAAGAAACGGAAAGAAAGAAGAGCTGAAAGAAAAAAATTATGCCGCACAACAGAGTAAGATGGAGAAGTGTATTACTTCGCATGGGTGCAAAGCCAGCTTCATTTGGAAAAAAAGGTTGTTCTGCACTTTTCTTTTTTCTTTTTATACCAGGCGCTAGTTTAGACAGTAACACTGGCAATCTCCTAAATACGAAAGCCCGAGGGAATTTTTGGAATGAAAGACAAAACATGTGGATTGTGATGAGGCTGGAATTGCGCCCTCGCGTTCTTATTGCTTCTTTTTTTTTTGCGCCTTGGTATTGTGTGCGTTCCACAGCGGTGGAGAGAACGGCGGTTAGAAGAAGCCGCCAGAGTGTAAATGAGAGCGTATCTCATTTTTTTTGGGTACATATTCGTCTTTGCTTCCTCAAAACGGTCGCGCTTGCCTTGCGGCGAGCACCTACGCGCGGCAGGTCGTGCGTGAGAAACGAGATTAAAAATGAGAAAACATAACAGTGCAGCTAGTTGCCTTCACAGTGTTGGTTCACTGTTTATCTGGTAGCCTTTCCTCTCCTCTCCCCCCCCCCCCTTCCCCCTCGTCCGTCGCCCTCCGTGCTTACCACAGTTTACCGCACGAGTCCCATTTTCCTGGCTGCAATTCAAGGCCGAAAAGCTAACGTCCTTCATGTTCGGGTGTGGTATGTGGGTATTAAGGCGGCTATCCTGCATAAGGAACGCCGCAAAGGAGAGCTCCGGATCAATTTTAACCACGGGGAATCCTTTACCGTACGCCTACACCGAACAGCACACGGGATGTAATAAGAAACTTTTCAAGGACACCTACTGGCGGTGACCCAGCGCGAGCCACAAAACCACGAGCTCAGGTGTTCCCGCTATGCGCAATACACCCTGTATGTTTTTTGAAGTCGGAATGCTAATTTAGTAGTGTCGATTCACATGCCGGCACTGACTGCCAGAAGGAGAGGGGCGAACACATCTGCAAATATCCCACTCGGCCAGCTGAAAAGCTGAAAAGCCAACGGTATGGGTTGAAAATCCAGTAGTAAGGTTACGTCAAGCTTGATCGTGTTGTGCACTTGCAGCGACCCGAATAAAAAAGGTTCGCACTCCCCACTGATCTCAAAGCGTACAAAGAGATTTGAACACTTGTGTACTTGGCGAGAACTTTTGTCATGACTGAGCGGCTTTATGTTTATACGAAGCGTTAAACTGTCGCCTGATGAAACAAGCTAGCGAGAAGTTCCGTTTAGATCCCAAGAGCCGAACCAGCGGCGATGTATATGTCGAATTCATGGCGCTTATTCGGATGTGGGTATTTTTTCTTTACAGATAACTACACTGATGATTCATCATTAACGTCCTATTAATGGCTGTTTAGTGAGAGGCTCAGTAATGTATACATATTGCAAATCTGTGTTAAACTTCAACGAATATAATATATTATTTTTACTGTTCCCGTCTACAATCAGCTCTCTGCACCAAAGCAACACCTTCAAGAGTTATCAGAATGTACTAGTTGCCAGTGACATTTTGGAACACCATGATTGGCGCTGCTAACCGATTCATGGCGCTAAAAGTGGTCCAATGCTGCATAGAGTCACGTTTTGATCCTTCTATATGTAAACAACCAAATCAGCCATGCAATGTTCATAAATATTCAGTAAATCCCACAAAATACAACGTCTGCAGGAAACTAAGCTAAGCACGAGTTACACCTGGACAAAAGGTAGAAACTCAGTTTGCTACTCAGTACGGCACGTTTCTTTCACAACAAGCCAGTTCAAGGCGTATCTTTAGAGAGGTGAATTCATAACGCGCAACATGCGACTACTCTTACTGTACTGGCAAAACTATCCATTGAGGTTCTGCCTTGTGCAATGGCAAATGCCAGTCACTGCCGCCCTTGCACTGAACCACCTTAATCGTTCGCTCATGTGCATTGTATGTGCCCGCAATGGTGTGGCGACTCCAGGCGCATTTCACCCCCCACCCCTCCTAGATTTGAGACGATTCGCAGTGCATTAGGCCAGAAAAAAAAGCAAAACATGAGACATGCCCATCTCCAACAATCCCTAGCCGGAGTGGATGAAAACGCCAACTTCCTTGAGACTATGTCTGTCCCGCCTCCGTTGTTCGCCAACCGATTTGAACCCAAAGTAACAAAAAATAGAAGACAGAAGGAACCCTTCAACAAGCGAAAGAATGAAGGAATAAACCTCGCAGAAACCTTAACAAAAAGATTAATCGTATTTTGTTCATTTGTAGACAATTTATTTTTCTAATATTCAAACTTAAGTGGG
The DNA here is from genome assembly GCA_030143305.2 of Amblyomma americanum. Lineage (NCBI taxonomy): Eukaryota > Metazoa > Arthropoda > Arachnida > Ixodida > Ixodidae > Amblyomma > Amblyomma americanum. The sequence continues at coordinate 133,162 of JARKHS020027989.1, forward strand.
CAAAAAAATAGAGACATCTGCAGCCAATTTCACAGACCACAGTGGAACAATGCAGCGCGAACATCCTGGACGAGAAGTTCGTGCATCAGAAGGCTGCGGGAAAAAAACTGTCTCCTCGGAGAAACGGACTTGTAGGCGTGTCGCTGAGTGTGAGCGTCCGTTTGCGTTACGCGAGCAGAGCGAAGGACCACATTTTGCGGAGAGGCAGTCGGTGCGCTATGAGCACAATCGAATTGTACCCCCGAGTGGTTCAACCGGAAAACCCTAATCACTGAATCCGGCCCCCTTACCGCCAGAAAGAGACTCCTATATATCCGTGGAGCCCACAGACGCGAAATGTAATGGGGCCGGGAACTTGAAGCGTACAATGCTCTTAAAGTGGATGAATGTCGTTTCCTCGTTTTCGTTTCTTTTTCATTGTGCTCAGTTGGTCTGCCTTCCTTTTTGTTTTTGCTTCGGTGTGTTTCCTCGGAGAGTTTCAGTGTCTGCGGGGAGCAAGTACCTGGCGCTATAACAACGATGCGTCAGTGAAAAAACGAGAAGGCGGTCTAGGGAGAAGGAGCTTGTTAGACCTCCACTTTTCAGGCAACCTTATTTGCTTAGTAGTGCCTGTAGAACATCGTTGATGACTGCGAGTTGTACAATGCACTCGATTCTTGCAGCGGTGTGCATGTCATCATCATCATCTTCATCCTCATCATCACCTTAAGTCTGACTACGCCCACTGCAGGGCAAAGGCCTCTCCCATGTCTCTCCAATTAACCCCGTCTTTGCCAACTGAGCTCACCCTTTGCCTGCAAACTTCTTAATCTCATCCGCCCACCTAACTTTCTGCCGCCCCCTGCTACACTTGCCTTCTCCTGGAATCCACTCCGTTACCCTTAAGGACCAGCGGTCATCCTGCCTTCGCATTACATGCCCTGCCTAAACCAATTTCTTCCTCTTGATGCCATCTTGTATAATAGCTATTCCTTGTGTCACCTTTGTTTCAGTGCTGTCTGCTCACTGTTGCCTTTCTTTTCCCCGATTCCAAGATCGGAGACAGAAAAGAAGTGGTTGGAAAAATGAAGGCCAATACGCCCAGATACAAGAAGTGTGTATCGCATAAACCGTACATACAGGGTATGTACAAGGTTTGTAAGGCCGGCCTTACAGAACCAATAGACCAATATGGCAGCAGCACGTAGAAATGTGTTGTTGTCGCAAGGAACTTTTCTATACACCTCAATAAGCTCCGACATTGTAGTAATTCGAAGGTCACTTGTAGTGAAACGGAAAGCGTCTGCCGGAGTATAAGTGCATGCACCAAAACAGCTTACCTTCAACCTGAACCCTAATCCGTTAAGGAGAACGCATTCTGGGTCGGAACGACAGAAAGCTATAGATGTATAAAAGCGCCCTCACGCGCACATGAAACGGGCTACGCCTGAATTCATGGAACTAAAGCCAACGCAATGTAAACAGCCGTTGTCGGCAGCATCCTGACGGTTCGCAGGACAAATCGTTTCCTTGAATTCGTGAAAAATCTGCCCGGTGTTCACAAGGACGCATCGAAAAATTTGTAAAGGGACGGCTGGTATGTAGAAACGGGATGATCGCATCGTTGTGTGGATTTGTACTGCCTTTCGGTGAAGCGTGTCTCAGTACTTTAGGTAGTTTACGCCATTCACGTATGGCGAGCATTTATCTTTTTCTAAAGTTACTTTAATCCCTCTAGCACCTTTTATATCCATGGGAAGTCTACGAAGTAATAAAATGCGACAATAGAACAGGGTTTTCGCCAAGTAACGGAACTTTCTCACCTTTTGTGAATATTCCGGTTTATATTACGTGCGTTTATGGACCGTGTTTCTCGCACCGATTTAAAAGTGGAGACCTGTGATTTCAAAGCGATGCAAGGTTCTTCGCATTTCAAAGTTTTTAGAAGCTTCACGGCAAGACTTTTATCACTAATTGTAAGTTCTGCTTGCTACTGCCTCTTCACTGCTTGCGCGGATTTCGATTATAAGGTAAGTTTACATTGAAAATGTGCTTGATTAACTAAAAATCACCCCACGGACACTTTCTCGGCGCAAGTCAATTTTGAAATTCGCACTACAAAAGGGAGGGTATAATGCGCAAAACTCGAGCATGATCGAGCACAGAATAAAATGAGCAGAAAAGTTAATGCACCAATACTAAGGAACGACCACAATAAACGAATAACCCACCATACGCACTAGGCCAAGAAAGGAGAGTTTCCTGTGAAACTCACTCTGCTTTCTAAGCGGTTTATGTTTACACTAAGATGGAGACTTCATGTCACACCGCTTGCGACATACTACCCCTGCTGCCGTTGCACGCAAAAGACGGTGTCACAAGAGGCGCCTAACAAGACGGGACCCGTGTCACGGCCTTCTCACAACAGCTCCTTTCACCCCCCCCCCCCCCCCCCCCCAAGGCGTGAGCCACGCCTCCTCCGTTATGCGAAGAATCGGGTCCGAACTAAGGCCGGAAGGAGGCGAGGAGAGAGCGTATGAAGTCAGAGAAAACCCATTTTTCTGCCGATTTCGGTTCGCCAGACCTTTCTAAGGAGGAGAAAGCGCACGCCCTTTTGCTTAGGCATTGAAACGATCTCGCCGACAAGGTGGCAAGCGAAGCGGTTTGCTCACGATGTAGAGTTTTTCTAGTTTGTTTTCCTGTTACTTTCAACTCCCGTGTACGCATGACCTCTCGCGCAAAGCGGGAAGTGTGTCGCGTCTCGCCCACGGTCATAAATTATGCACAAAGGCCTGTCAATAAGCGCATGAAGAAAGCCAGTTTTTTGTGCAGAAATCCAACAAGTCTTGTAAATACTGGCGATCAGCGGGCCCGCGTACAAGAAGAGCACGGCTAAGCAATGCTTTTGTTGCTGGGGGTGGTGCACCGACGAAGAATGCAAACATTGCTTCCGAGAGAAAATATTTCACGACGCAAGCCTCGTGGCCTTACTTTAAATGACACAAGACACAACTCTATGCAAATTTTGTTCTTAGTAGATTTCAGTGGCTTGGCTCTTTGTCACTCTGCTGATGTTCGTTATGGGCAGAACAACCTGCATTCATTGCGGAGAAGTTTAGTTTCAAATTAAATATTTTTTCTCGCCATTCGATATTAAGTCTGGAATTGCTGGTGACGTGTGGACAGTACAGAATCTGTGACCTTTCCTCCAAGCGAATAGAAGTGAAGTCTAGCCTCAGAGATCCACGTCGATTGACGTCATTGCAGTTTACTTCTGCAAACGACCGTTGGTAGCGATGCTTGTACTTTCGGGTTCTACCTTTTACAGGTAATGAAAGCTTCATTTTCAATCCAACTAGCCTCTTTGCCATTACAACGTGGTAATTAGTCAATATAAGCTGCTCGCACAGTACGCGGGTTCCTAGCATTTCGCCTCCATCGAAATGCGACCGCCACCGCCGGGATCGAACTGGCAACTTTGACATGTCTCGTAGGTAGCCTCACATCGCCATGAACTGGAAGGCGTGACTCCAGGTTCAGGGTCTAGGGTAGCAGACGGGAGTTAGTAAAGGCGATCGATGTCCACAAAGCCCCATACTGCAAAAAGAAGTGTGAATATAGCGCTCCTTCATTATGCGCCTATGCCGCCTTCATTATTTCTGTTCCGCAGACAGTACGCATACTGTATGCGAATTTTCTCAACCTCATCAATACAGTTGAAACAGCTAGGTGTGTAACTCACCTCTTCAAATTTTCGCGTAAGAACCCCCCCCCCCCAAAAAAAAAATAAATAAAGAAACCGTGGTCTGTGACCGGTTGCTGTCACTCTGGAAACTGCAGCTCATTTCAGAAAGGTCACAACGTCACCTAGTCAAAAGCGCTTGACGATCGTAAAGAGGCACCCATGAGGGTGAGAGTGTTTCATCCGTATAATCCGGTAACAGACCCCCCACAAGCTAAACCGCCCCCACCCTCTCTTTCCTCATCATCCACTGCAGCTCGCGCAACAAGTTGCACAGTCTACAAACTCTTCCAGACTTCAACGAGTGCAGAAGAGAAAAAGGAAATATCTGAAGCACAAAGAATACCACACACCGGGGCTCCTATTCGAAATCGGCGCACAATCCGAGGCGACGCGCTGCTCCGTATCTGGCGCCACCTTGCGAATTATTGGAGAGGAAAGAAAGCTATCCGTTCGCATTCATATCCTAATTTTTCCTCCTTTCCCGGCCTCTTTTGTCACGCATATCGCGCACGCGGAGCGAATTCCCCAGCTCCCGAGCTGGTGCCAATTGAACTAGGAGAGCCGGGTATTCTTCGTGCCTTCTTTCTGCCTCGCAGCACCTTCGCAGGCAGCCAAGCTCTGATTCGCTTCTGTCGGCAACGAACAGCTATAGCTTCGGCAAAGCCGACGAGGCGAGTATATTTTGAACACGTGCGACGAGCGTGTCGCTCGCTTGCACCTCCTCGTCGCACGAAATAAAAAATGAATAAAGTTTAAAGCGCATACGCAGACGAGTTTTCCGAAAATCTTCTGTACATCGGCAGAGAGGCTGCACGCCGTGAAGCCGACACGCGTGCCTTTCGAGCACGCACAAACTCTCTCTCTCTTTCATTCAGCTTTGTTTCTCCTCCTCTCCCACCACACCAACAGACGCACAGGCACGTGGCGGAGGAGGCGATAGGTTATTACCGCACGCACAAACTGCTTCGCTCGGAAACGCGCAGTTCAAATAAACACGCAGATGAAGTCTACCCCTTCGTTCACCGTTCTTTTTTTTTTCTGGTACTGCGATAATACACAGGGCTGACTCCCTGACGAACATGATTTAGGCGAACGTACGGGAAATGGGGAAGAAGGAAAGAAGCAACGCTCGAAGAAAGCGGGACAAAACAGTGATTCGAAGCGTACGCGAGGGAGCGAAACGCTCGCGACGTGAGCCCGACGCAGGGCGTCGCGGCCGCCAAACGAGAGGAGAATGAAATTGGATCAAAGACGGGGCCGCGCCGCACAAACATTTTTCTCCAAATTCCGAGACGGTTGCTTTTACATCCCCCCCCCCCCCCCTTTTTTTTAACGTATGTGCGCTCACGAGCACTGAAAGGGGAGAGTGTGTACTGAAGTAACAAAGGGTACGGGGGAGGACACGAAAATTAGAAGAAATGCTATTAAGTACGGCTTGGCTTAGAATACCTAGTTGAATAAAACGCTGAATGCTTCATCTTTCGTGTAAAAACATAGGGCTCATAAAATTGATAGAGAAAATTTAAATAAATGCTCTTTATGTTCTTAGAACAAGAATTTTTCTTTTTCAGTCAAAGTATACGAGTACGTCCTCAGTACGGCAACACATATTAGTGACCCATGGGACAGTTTGGGCAAATTGGTTATGCACTGATTAACCCTTTAGGGCACAGAAAGGACGGAGTGTGATGACACAGATATACACAGGCACTTTCACTACTTCAACTGAACGTTACTCGCATTGCGTGCTACATATATGCGCTTACAATCAAGATGAAGGACATGAACAAAAGTACAAACAACACATGCCGGTAACTCTAAAGATCCTCAGCTCCTCATCATGCAAGGCAAGCGATATAGGACTCACACAGTCAGGGCCTTAGCGATTAATCTCTCCTTCGTCAGCTCCCTCATGCGCAAGCTGGCTTTTGTAAAGAATACAAGGCTCTGCTACCATGATATTCTGGCTTACACCGCTTGCGCTAACGGCGATGCAGTGTAATTTGACCGTCAATGCGTTGGCGTAGTACCCTGTGAACATCTCTTCTTGGTCGCTCATTAATGCATCGGCATCATCAGCCCAATTGGTCGAAATATTAATGATCGATAAGAAGCTCACGAATTCAAGGTACGTTAAGGCATTGAAGGACACATGACATTGCATTGCAACTGTCTTTTTTTTTTTGATCCGCATTAAAAGCAGCAACTAATATGCTTCGTAACAAAATCTCGTTTCCACCGTGCGCTAAATAGTAGAAAGAAGTAACATAATGTATAACAAATTACACAACATAATTATCAACCTCGACCTGGTAACAGAGTGTCCTCCAGGTCGAACATATAACTACAAGGAAAATAGCCAAAGTCTCAATGCTTTATGAAGATACGAAAAACATACATAACAGTGACTGACAGTGAATTGACGTCAGAAAAAAAAGCACAACAGAATAGTTTGCGCAGCAGCAAAGTCGATGCAATTTTCGCTAGTATCGGGAAATTCAACGAATAAGTTTCTAAAAAAATGCCTTCCGAGTATAGCAAGAAAAACATAGCTAGATGGAAATAGTAGGCACCGGCGGTGCGAAGTAGATATGCGAAGCGAGGTTTGAAAGCCTCGTCTATTCCTAACACATCATCATTACTTTTTCCCCCTCTCCTCGTCGTGCCTATCACGGGCGCGTGCTAAAAGCCGGGTGCGAAAATAAAAAAAAGGAACGAAGAAGCGAGAAAAGTAAAGCCCTCACTGAACGCTTCAAAGCATCCGTACCGTCACCGAGATTCTCCAATTTGACTGCGCACCTCGCATAAACAGACGCGCGCGCGCGCGCAATCGTGCCTCCAGTGGCGCGCAAAAGGGTAATACTGTACCCTTCTCGCGAAAAAGGCGCGAAACGAGTGAGCTATGGCAAGTATATCCTCCCAGAGAACGAGAGAAATGTAGAGAGAAAAAAGAGCCTGAAAGTTTGTCTCTTTCGCAGCAAAAATAGGAGAGGAGGTCGGGCAGAAATGCGGAAGATAAGGACGGCGTAAGGTTGATGCAAACTATTGGGGCATAAGCGCACCGAAGCGGTCCAGCTCGGCGCGAGAACCGTGCTTAGGCGCGTACTCAAGGGTGCACGGAAGAAAAAGAAGAAGGAGCGAGAGAGCTAGAACCAGCGTGTGTGCGGATATATCTGCGACTGCAAACGTATAGGAAGAGACGAAGGCAGCGCGAGATGCCAAGCAAGCGTGAAGCCCTAGACGGCGCGACGCGCCTTTGAGAACTCGTACGCACGCACGGAGACATTCAGATGAGTCGGCAGTGCAGACGCAGCAAATATGGAGGCCCAATGGGCTGCTTTGCTGCCGCTGCTGGCAGGCGTAGGCGACGAACGAAGATGGGGAGGGGGTGCATAAAGTGCTTATTTCGGAAAATTGAGTTTTTGTGAGCGAACTCGGAGATCTGGAATTCTCGCCGGCGATAGGAGGGTAAGCGTTGCAGAGTCGGGTCTTGAGGCGCGCAGAGAAGGCGACCGGAAAGTAACGAAGAAGTTTGGGAAAATGAGGGCGAGGGGAAAGTGGAAAGTGGGAAGTGCATCAGCGTCACTTAGCGTGCGCTCGGATGAGATTTCGTCGCGATTGGCTTGAATAGAGCCGCGGAAAGATTTGGCCGATGCGCCAAACCTATTAGCTGGGTGGAGATTATATTTATATAAGCGAATTAAATTCAAAGCTCGCGGACGTCACTTCGCAGTTGGCATTTTGCGAAACATTTAAAATTAAATTCCCGAGAGCTGCTTGTTTTCGACAGATCCAGCTTTACGAATGCAGGGAATTTTTTTTCCTTATTTTGCTTATCCCGAAGGAAGGATCTCATCTCCACCACAGCTCTCATTATCTTCAACACACCCTATAAGAATATGTGTGCTGTAAGTAAAAATCTGAGAAGAGAGTATCATCATAACAAATCCGACTGATGTAGAGATAATTACGGTGTAAACAGCAATGGTAGCATTACTGTATTCGCCGTATGAAAACCGTATGGGGATTCGCTGCATGGAAACCGACGCGTGCCCCTCTATGTAACGCCTTCGGGTCCTTAAGGACGCAATAAATCTGCTACGCGACCATGGTTGGCATCATAGCTTCTTGCTGATATAGGGCCATGAACGCGATAGTCTCACTCATCAACAAGGGGTTCATTTTAGTGCGCTGTACGTCTTTCTTGCTGATACCTATAGATGACATCTTGGTAGCGCCGGGCTTGAACGTAAATTGTGTGCCTGATATTTTAGCAAGTTTTTCGTCAAGTGCTGGATTTCACTGTACCAAGATGAGTGGTGCGTACTTACAGGATTCAAGTATATCTATCGAGTCAGCTGAGGCCGAAAGTATAAATGAATAGGACAAGAACGTTTCTATATGTCTAAGAGGGAAGAAAATTTTGTATTGCTTTAAGGTATGCAAAAACTGGCTGAATTAACATGCACTACCTGGCCTTGTACTCTTCAGTGGGGGAGACAGGAAGAAAAAAGACAGAAAGGAGTAAAAATTGCTGGTGATGATGGCAAGATACGTGAGCAACACGAGCGATGCTGAGGGTTATATATACAGCTTTCTACTGCTGCGTGAAAAACAAAGGCGGATGCCATAAAGTTCTTTACGAGACACACACAATGAAGTGTTCGCACAAAACTAGGCGAAGGAGATCAAAATGGCATCGAGGACAACTTCATCCAATAATGGGTCGCCGTAAAAATTTACACGTTGGCTCCTTCTGGTTATGTTGACGTTTGCCTGGCAGAAAAAGGCGCATTTATTGGCAATAAAATTAGGCTTGAAAAGTCTTTCAACCAGTCAGTTCAAACTCGTTACATCCATATTGGAAATGACTGGTTATCGCCATTTTGAAGTGAATGGCGGTACAGCGTAGCCTCCGAGATCCGCGCCGAAAAGGGGTGTGGGCACATGCTTTTTATTTGCGAATTCAGCCGGTGAAGGCGACACCCGCATTTCGTTTATTGCTCTTTTCTGGCTTGTAAAGGCTCCATTTTTGGTGAGAATGGTCTCTTTATAATTATAATACCTTACCCTATCGATACATGTCAACTTTGCCTTCACTGACCTCTTGATAAAAAATGGTAGGCCCCAAATTCTACATAAACAAAAGAGGAAGTGCAGCACAAGGAATCGTACTCGTTGGTATTAATCAACCACTTCCAGAAAAGCTAACTTATTCAAACGAAAAGCTTCACTACGCTCGGTAAAGCAGTCGTCATGTAGGCCAGAAAATGACCTTTAACGACCTTCAGCCCAACCACGTTAGCCGTGTATGACCATATGTGGTACAGTTATGATGTCGAACCCTTGACCTCTGACTTCGACCGATGACATTTAGTTGACCTTTGACCCGCGACTTTAAGTTAACCTCTGACCTTTGACATTGGGTGACCTTTGGGTTTACCCTTGCCCTTAAGAACATCCGATGGGGTGAAGTGAAGCCACATGATGACATGCGACGGGGGTGTCGTAAGACCATGTGGCACCACGTCATAGCCACGTGGTAGTGTAGGTATATATAAAACGGCTGCCACGAGCGTGTAGCGAAGCTGCCATGGATGATACTCAGACGCGTAGCAAGCGTCCTTGCTCTTCGCTGAATTCCAGGGTTAGCCAAGTTAAGCCACTGCCAGTTTTTATGTTCCCATACTACATGCCGCCATAACTCGCGCAAAATGCCAAACAACAACCGGTGGTTCTGGCACACTAGAACCCCCCACCTGTAAGCGTTGAGGGCTAGGGCAATATTTTCAGGAGAGAGCAAACATGCCCTACAGTGAACCGACGCAGCTCAAGCCATGCGCAACGACGCGAGTCGCCGTCGATGCCTCGCGAAGCCATCAGGAGGCGTCGCGCACGCATCAACGGAGTGAGGAGAAAGCGCCGCAGCCCGTCGGTTTATGAAGCCTGGGCAGCCCGACCTGGCCAGAAACAGCTTCCGTCTGCTGTGCCCTGGCCATGCAGCGGTCAAGTTTGCCGCGTAATGGATGCGTTTTGACTCGGCGCACGGTTCGTTGACCACGCCTTGCTTGCACTTCGGCGTCCATTGCCCGAAATCTCGAGTTTGCCAGCGCCGTTCGCCGACCTGCGAATGCTGGGTCGCCGCAAGAGCGGGGGGGCCCATTCCAATTCTGGTCTCTGCAATGCACCTCCAAGCTAGTGCCTTCGCTTCCTTATTACTCCTACAACGCGCTGGACGAGCTTATTCAGTGGCTTAGCCGTGGAACAGCCCATGTCGAGGTGTGTTTTCAGAACAGAGAGAGAGAGGGAGAGATAGACACGCGTTACTGCGAGAAAAGAGGAGAGCTGGAACGGAGGAGCACACCTTCATGCTGATATTCCATGATGTAGTAAGAATGAGAGGCAGAAAGAGGGAGACAAGGATTATGCACAATAACGGCATATCATAAACAGCTGCAACATGCCGCGTTGACGAAAAATACCCACGCAAGACTGGTACACACGCACAATCTGTGCTTTTGTAGTAGCATGGTCGATTACAATAGCAGTGAGTCATGTTACCTTGTGATGTCAGGAGATCTCTCTGCCACGTTCTCGCCAGCTGCTCTTCTCGTCTGTCGTGAAAAGAATTCAAGCGCGGCAAATTCAAATCAGTGCAATGAGTCGCAAGCGGCTTTCGCCTTCCCGCAGTTAAAAGCCTCCAACGAACTTTTACTACATCACACCTACCGATAGTACCATCGTATTACCGGTTACGTTACATGTTGGAGATCCGCTGTGCTGTGTGAGTTTGTTTCATTTTCATTTCGAGTTAGTAGTGTTTAATATTTCATTTATGGCTAAACCCTCCACAGTGGTTCAGTAGTTAAGGCCGCTCAGCTCCTGAGTCCCAAGAACTCGGGTTCAATCAAGAAGGTGTTGCTTCAATCCCGTGTGACGCATCATCTGTTTGCCTTTCATCCGTCCTCGCCGATCACTCCACTGACTGCCGTGACGACTAAATAAGGAGTCTCAGAACCTTCACGTTTTCACGTGACTTCTGAAAGAATGAGGATAACATGCAGGCACAGCTAGCACGCACCGCACCACACATCACACACTACACACCTCACCCCACACCTCACACAACACCTCACAGCACACCTCACACGTCGTGTCACACGTCACGAATGTTACTGGCGTGTCCTTTAGAGTATCTTAGTTGCGTTCGAATGTGTTGGACGGTTTGCCTCAGTCTCGTGCAAAATGCCACATCTTGTGCGTTTTGTAGCGATAGCTACATTAAGGTAGCATTTCGATCCTTCGGCGTGGCGGCGCCGCCACCCTGTGGCTGCGCCGCCACGCAGTCACATGGTCGGTCACGTGGTGTGGAGCAGCTGCCGGCGGCGCGGCACCGTGGCTGATCATGTGGTTCGTCACATGATTCGTCGCGCGACTAGCCACGTGATCAGTCACGGCGCCGCGCCACAAGATGTGGCATTTTGCACGAGTCACGTGACTAGCCACGTGGTGCGGAGCAGCTGTTGCTGTCGGCGGCGCGGCGCACCGGCGAAGCAGAGCTGCCCCAGCTGTGCGCATGCGCCGTGTCAAGTGGGACGAATATAAAGGAACGCCCAGCGAAACGGAGCGGCGAAAGACTTGACTTTGCAATTCAACTCAGCAAGTTCCACTCGGCCAGCTGTAGCTATCGCGTTACTCCACCGCCAATTTTTTGCCTTCTTAATGAAGTACTTGCACCAGTATCTGCCATCAACGTCTCTATGCTTATTCAAGTCATCAAAAAATAAATGACTATCAATTTCAGCATCAGGCATAGATTTACCTGAGGCTGAAACATGCGCCTTGAAACTGAGAGGAATAAATTACACAAGTTGCGGAAGTCCACTTGAAAGATCTGAGTAATTTTATCAGCGTTTCTTTTTGCGGTAGTTGTCTCATTGTTAAGGATGGGCTACTTCATAGCGTTAACTGCTTATCCGAATAAACATTTGTGCATTAGCGCTCGTCGTGTCCACGTTTTTGTCTGTGTGTGTGACATGTGCTGCGCTGTGAAGTACATAATCCTTATTATTTAAGAAGCCTGACGCACGTACACAGCTGCAGAACATTCTATGCGCTGGGAAAAGACGATCTTGCAATGTCTAAGAGGAGACTATAACCAAACAATGAAGGGCTCCATCAGTTTTCTGTAATATACTTTTCAACGTATGAGTGTGTACTCATTTAAGTTTATTTAATTAATTATGATGAACGCACCTGAAGGGTGACTGACGCATAAGTCGTCATTGCTTTCGATATGAAAGGCCTCAGACAGTTCACGTGTTAAGTGGTCACAATGACAAAACCTACGCCGTTTTCTAAAGCGCTGGAGAGCAGTAACAGGTGCTGGAATTGTTCGTTAGGCACCGTAAACGCGCATGCTGCAAATCAACGTACACGAGACAGATTTCTTTCAAACATATTCTTGCGAAAGCATTAATCCGGAAGTTCAGAGCCTAACAAAATTGTCTCTTGCCGACGTATGCGCAGCAGAAGAATCAGAAAGAAAAAAAAATCACATCAATATCCACGACTGGGCGACGAACCCGGCCAGGGTGGCACAAACAGATCAGTTTCAAAGGCTGCTGCGCGAGAGCACTAGGCTATCGCCGCAACCGTGTTAGGCGGGCTCTTTCCCGCAGCGGCCGCGGCCTCCGGTGTTTTCGCATTGATTCGAATGCAGTAAACATTTGTCTCTTTTTCAGTTACGTATCAGCGCCCACGTAGGCATTTCTTGCCCCTCGTTTATATCGTATTCTATTTAACACGTCTTCGTACATAACAAAAAGCAAGCGTCCAAGATTGCCATCCCGCAACAGTACGTCTTCTTTGCGCTTTTGTGAGTGCGCATTCATGTCTCCTTACAATACCGGCGCCAGCGGAACAACATACTGCTCCAAATTCAGAAATCTTACCCCCCCCCCCCCAAAAAAAAAAAAAAAAAAACTTCGGGGGCACCACGGACGCCTCGTCGTCGGCCTGAGAAGAAGCTCAAAAAAGGGGAACACAAATTCGAGCCAGCGGTCGGCGATTTACAGCGCCGTACATGGCTACGGGAACACCCGGAAAGTGTCGCACATAAACAGGCGCACGTGGCACCTCCGAGAGTGCGAGCGGTCAAGCCTGGACACGAAGATGCAGCAGCAGCACAGGAAGCGAGCGTGTCGTTCTCTCTCGGATGAGCGAGTCTCGCACCGAGCGTCCGCCGCCACTGCCGTGGAAACCGCGCGCCGAGGTTTTCACTACTTTACGACCCGAGAGCGACGCGGGTCGAGGGATGTAAAAAGTAAAGTGGCCAATCTGGGAGAAGAAATCTGGCCTGGGGACGTCGCTGGAGACCACGGGGACCATTCCCGTGTGGCGAAGTTGCGTGGATCACGACCGGAGTGGAAGTCCACTAACCATTGTGAAAGGGGAAGAGTGTCTTTTATGGGATTGCCAATAACCAAAACAAGTTCATTGCCCAAATCAGGAAAAGTAATATCTTGAGCTGTCTTTTAGCCTGTGCGGTTGATAATAGCCACAACTTTATTATGCTAACTGATTATATTCAAACGCATCGAGCAATCATCACAACTACACCAAGACTATGCACAAAGGTGTAAACACCGTAACCACAGGGTATCTCATAACGCGAAGTATTCAAGAAAAGACTCTTTTATTCACTAGTTTCACGGGGTCTTCGACAAGTCGTTCTAGCCCTCTGATTCGAAGCGCGCAGATCGAGTGAGAGCTCTGAATCTGAGCCAGAGAATGCGCCGGCAAGCTGACAGTTGCGAGCCACTTTCACAGCTGTCACGTTAAAGAAACAGACCAGTGCGGAATCACTTTGGCTAGCACAAATCGTTCAGCACATTTAATTTTTTCCACGTTCCACCCACCTTTTATTCAAACCACGTCAGTATCCCAACTCCAGAGCAGTGGTTGACAAAGAGCTTTGTGCCCGGCACAGTGTTAAACTTTCTGTTACTCAACTTCCAGCTTGGTCAGCGGAGCGACCACAGTACAACTTCGACGAGTGACACTGCCACTACTGAGCCACTAAAATATTTCGCTTCTACCGTGCACAGAAAAAGTTCTTGCACTCTTTGCACTAACAAGCGCGTGCGTTGCTGAGACAGCACAATACAGAAACGTGACCGCAAAAATGCTCTGTCAGAAACATAGCCGTAAAAACACCGCAGAAGTGCTCGAGGGTTAACCTTAGCCGTCCATCGACACTGCGCTGGTGCAGCCACCAGTTAGTGCTAGGACGAATGACTCTACGTGCGCCAAAAAAGGGCTTTGAAAGTCAGGCATAAGCTGACGCTCTCGTACTCGAGGTCCACAGAAGCTTTAGGGCGACAAAATTCGCCAAACACTGTCACACATCTACTTGTCGTACGATTAGTAGAAAGTGGCCACATAGCCCAGAGCACTTGGCCGCTCTGACGTCTAGGCTGAGAGCGCCCCAGAGCGCTCTCAGCCGAAGAATTGCACTCGAAAAGTACCATTCGAAGGCATGAAGGGTGCGCTATTTCGACTAATACAGTACGATGCTGCTTGCCAAAGCTCCCTAAAGCACGAGGAAACAATCAGCGGAAGATGCCGTTGTATTATAACTTTTAGTTCAATGTTTTTAGGAGAATCTCTTAAGGCTAAGTATATTGAAATCTAGTTAATAATTGCTACTAATTAGCATCAACATCAGCACGGACATACGACTACGAAGGAAAGCTATGCAACTGTGTAGCTTTGCAGCTGCAAATGGAAACTGCAATGTGGCGTTCTTTTGCGACCGAATTTGGATAGAGTGGACATCATGAGCTATTTCTCGCTTTATTTTCTTTTTTATGAGCATTTAAGAACACAAAAGTCATCCTCTTCAACGCGTTGTATGTTCTGCCAGTGGTGCACGTAACGTGTCTAAACTGCAGTGAAACACAGTTAATGCAGTTCAAGTACTGATGTAAAAAAGACACGCTTGTCGTTTTGGCATAGCGTTGCTCGGGTTTACATAAATAATCGCAATATATTACGAATGCGTTCGATCAGTATGCTGCCAACAAGAAAGGCGTGTGCATTATGAACATCTGGAATTACACTCCTGAATGCGAAGAGATATGCTCATCAACCTAGAAAAACCCCCACTTAAATCACTACGAGGAACCATTTAAATGTAGGTTACGCTGTAACAGAGCCTTACACTTCAATTATTGAAAGTGCCAACAGCAGCACAGCTTTAGTTTTCAAATCTGAATGTCTAGCTTTGCAACAGCCCAGATAATAGTAAGGTCGACCAGATAATTCTGATTTCACCACTGAAAAGGAAGAAAGGAAGGAAGGCCTCAGACGTGGCTGGCACACACCCACTACGGGGGAGTGGCGAGGACACAGGCGGTTAATTACTGGATACAGGAAAGTTTTGACGGGAAAAGGAGTGGCGATAGTATGTAGTCTGATAGATTGGAAGAGGGAAGGAAAGGGGTCCTGTTAACTTGGAGATCGAAGACGGGACAATTGCTTAATGTGCATAATAGTACACAATGCCTGTAATATTGCAATGTCGTCACTGAAAACTGTCAGAATTCGTGCGTAGTTTTTTTTACAGCTTCGAAATGGTATCAGAAAAAAGTTCCCTTTATGGCTCATATTTTCTTTTCCTGTGCCACCTTCTTTTTTACAAATATCACTTCACGTTTGACAGTTAGGCATGAACGTTCCGTGTATGTGTGCGTGTAGAAAAGGTTCCTTTTTTTCTTATTTTTAACGTAGGTGTTTTATTCCTTGTAATCCTTTCCAACATAAAGCGGGAAAGGTGAGGTTAGTATTGTGAGTGTTCCTGCGTTCCATGTCTAATTTTAGTACTCACCTTGATTCGCACAAGAATGTTCCTCTTAGCAGATATGAACAAGATCAGCTTTTCAATCGTCGATTTCCTCAAGAAAATGCTCTAAGCTCCGCTGCTTGACGCATTTCAGTGGCCCCTTTCAGTTGATGGTTCCTTTCAGCGTCACAATGTCAAGTTGAAATATTTGACTCATGAGGTGCAAGTGTTCAAGATATAAATTCAACGAGGTTTAAGTCCAGGATTCGTGATCATCAGTTTTATTTGTGAAACTACTGTGAAATAGTGTGAGGTGCCGTTATGGAAATACTGAAGATAATGGCACATCCATCCGACGCGTAGCAAAACTTTTCTTTTGATCACTCGCATCGAGTAGTTGAGACTTTCGTAGAAAACCAATGGCGAACGTTTTTGACAACAGCAATTACGTTAATCGCAAAACAAAAAAATGCAAGCCTGCTGAAAGACGCTAAAAGGAAATCCAAGGATATATTTGTTGTTATAGTGGAATCTTACGACATGTGAAATAATTGCGTTCATAAACAACTTCCCGTTTAAAAATGCGCTTTTCCAGAATTTCTGGGCATGGCCACGACATAAGCATGGTTTCGCACGCCGTAAAGCAGAGCTTATCATCGCTCACACTTGAACCGACGCACTACCGCTCCTTATGAGAGAGTGCTCCCCGTACGTGGGGCAGCAATGAGAATGTTACCAGCTCGAATGTTGTCAGGAAAAGCAGCGAGGGAGAGCGGGTGAGCTAGCATCACCACTGTGCCGAGGGGTGCAGACGGCAAATGTGCGGCCAGGACGGGCGAATGAGAGAGAGAGAGAAGGGGCGAACCGGAAAGGGCAGCGGTCGGATTGGGAGGCCGCCGCTGTCGCTTTACTGTCGCGCCGCACTTCGTCAAAGCGACGCAAGCGTAGCACGCGTCCTGTTTTTACAGCGATCGTAAAGAAGGCGCAAACGCTCCCGCTTTGGTTCCGACTGCCTCCTGCTGGCTGCTCGTCGGTTTTACTTTGCTGCATCACCACACCCCCCTATCTCATTCGCGCCTCGCTATACAATGCTGAACTCTCCCCCTCCTCCTCTTCGTTCCCCGAACATCCCCTCACTCTCGAACGCCGCCTCAGCCCTGATGCTCACCCAAGCAACCGCGCACTACAGCTAGCAGCATAAGACAGCACGCTCGGCAGCCGTTCTCGACCAAGCCACCCCTCCCGAGAGTAAAACAAAAGGATCCTCCGCTTCATTCGCAGAAACGCGTCGCTACTCGCTTCGCACAATGCAGCGCGAAAAACATCTAAAGCGCGCGTAGCTCCGCCAACATCGTGTTTTTTTATCGCCTAGAACTTTTTTCATCCGGCTTCGTCTGTGGTGGAAGGTTTTTGGTTCACTGTCATCTTGTTGCGCTTTTAGATTAGCATAAAACGTAACGGGGGTTGAGAAGAAAAGGACGCGAGAAAAAAAGGAGGAAAAGCCGGAACTGAAAACCAACAAAACTGAGCCGCATGAAGACAAAGCCACGACATTCGACTGGGGCAATCGCGCGTGCTCGCTGTGGAAACTTAGAGACAAAGCCCCCTAACGCGGCACGCGGCAACACCAAGCGGACAAGACTTACTTGCTTCTATTCCGTTTGAAGTAGCAACGGTGTTTGCGATGCCAAACTAGGGATGGACACTGAAAAAGAAGAAGCAGGATGTCGTATAGGCGTGCTCGTAAACACTGGATGCCGCATTTTTTTAACCTCCAACTTTACGATTTCATGTGGAAAGATAGGTAGTTTCTTGGGAAATTAATAATCCGTAATGTTAGTTAAGCGGTGCAATAATATCGTAATGTCATTTCTATCTAAATATGCCTTTCCTTCCTTGCCTCCATTTTTCGTTCTTTGTTTTTCCTGTAAAGCGTGCTTTGTTGTTCAATTTTCTGCACTGAGGTGAAGCACCCAAATACGAAGAATAACAGGCAAAATGAGCTCTGCCCATTGTCAGCTTACATTATGCCAATACTAAAATATCTTCTCGCTAAATGCATCAACAGAAAATCTGAGGCCTCAGTTACGACACTGTAACATGAAATTCATCGACAGATGGTACACAACTAAAATGTAGCGAGGCTGGCAGTAGGGAAACGCCTGATCCACAGTATACATTCGAAACAAAAAAGGACTAAAAAGGAAGTGAGCTCTCTTCTAGAGCACTCCTTTTACAAAACAGAGTGCGCTACAGGGCATAATTCTTCCTTTTTACTCCCAAACAGGTGTATTCGTGTTTAGAGTGTAGAGTGGCAAACTGATCGTGACGACGTGAGGCAGCTGTGGAACTGCAAACGATCCCACAGAGAGCAACTGTGCCAAAACGGGTAGTCCCGGAGCACCAAGTGAAATGCCTTCGCGGCTCCTTCAACTTCCACCTGCCTTCTCGCTTGTCAGTTTGCCTGTTTTCAAGGAATCCATCTGCGTAATTAGAAACAAAAGTTCCGAACTGCTTTAGTCAAAGAAAGCTCTTTCTGGTTACTGAGTGGTACGCCGGTATTGCGGTGATGAGTTATACAGGCGCAGAAAGTCAAGAAAAATTGTTATTTCAATATCTCTAGCGGTCACGTCTTTTGCTTTCTTATCGCACGTGGACCTATAGTGATGGAAAAGTTGCAGATTCAACTTCATCACTTTTTATTCACGCTTTACACTTGTGTATTATCGTTCTGGAATAGCTCGCAACGCGGTCAAAAAGTATGGCCTCGCTTTAAGACGTTCAAAATCGCCATTACGTACATCGACAAAAACTCCCAATGCGTTAACACCAAAGAAAAAAGCCAGGCTAAAGAAACGTACCACCTGACGCAAAAAGTTGAAGCAGCGGGTCCGCCGCACAATATATCATGGCATTCGTTTCTTTTCCGCGATAGGCTGCCTGCTATTTTGCTGCTGCGTGCAATTATAACGAGCTTTTTCTGTTTGCTGGGTTTGTGTAAAGGCAATTTTAACGGGCTGCTGGTGATCCCTCAAGGCTGGACCGACTAAAGCAAATAAATTCGCAAAATGCAACGCGGACCCCTGAACCCCAGTTTACAATATTATATGGTGATCACAAAACTGCAATAAAAACATTACAATCACTCTGAGCCGTATAACTGGTCACGAGAGGATTGAGAGTAATGAATTGGTTCATCAACTAACCCGCAAAATTAAGATCCGGGCGCCCGAACATCACATAATGGTCGAATATTACAAAAACAGAAAACCGCTCAATCTTTTCTCAACCACACCCGTCACTCAATACAAAACAAGCACACAGTATCCGCAAAGTTCAGACTAACACTCTACTCACCCAACTAATGCTATGCAACTTTGGGTGACGTGACGCAGCTAACTGTCTGAACTGTCCGGGGATAAGGGAAGATACAGAGCATATTTTACACAAATGTAAAGCTTCCATTACTTCCTCTTGTTTCCCATTCTCTCCGCCTTCCTCCTGCAACCTTTGGACTCATTCGCACTAGGCTGATGACCAATAGGCATTGCGGTGCAGACGCTCTTTTTCACAGGGTTTTAGTACTGGCCTCGAATAAAGTTTTTTCCACCTCCTCCATGTCCGGCTTAGCATCATGCAGCCAAGGACGTGAGCGCAATGTTCACCTTCGTGCTACAATGAAGGGGCACTGCGCCTTCGACACTTGTGCGCTGCAACAAAGCTTCTTTGCCGAGGGTGGACGAGTGTGACATATCTGTAGGAAATGACTATTTTGTGGTGTTTTACTTAATGCGGTACTCATGCCAAAGAAGCAGTCCGTTGTTAGCCTATCCAAAAACAAAAGACACATGACTATAGTGGTTGCTTAGCGCTTATGACATTCAGCTGCTGAGCCGGAGATCGCAACACTAGTGCCTGGCCGAAGCGGGAGGATCGAAGAGCAGTGCACAATCACAAGTGTGCTGAGATGGTGGGGCACATTGAAGCTTCCCAAGATTTTTCCAGAGCGAAAGCTCTACTTTTCCCGTTCTTAGAGGTCATGCCGGTATGCAAGACGACTTTGGGAGGCAGCAGAGCACAAAAATAAAAATAAAACAACAAATGAAAAAATAAGAATAATGAAATAAATAGAAAGAAAACCAGAAAATAAAAACCAGAAATAAAACAGTAATAACAAAAATAAAAACTTCCAGAAAGAAATCTGTAAAGAACTGCAGAAAAATGTGCAAATAATTGCAGAAAAATTGCAGAAAAGCAACTTTGGCTCTGCATTATGGTCCGGCATTATTTTTTTTCTTTATTTTTTTCTCAGACAGTGCCTAAGAGGAGGCCAAGGCTAAAGGCTAAGAGTCTGACGAGGCTTTGGCCCCTTGTACATGCGGTTGCATCGATGAACAAAATTCGCAGATACACTTGGGTCAGTACAACGATTGCGATAAAAAAGTGCAAGTTTTCAAAAGGCAGAAAAAAAAAACGCACCACCTTGTACATCAGTCCGAAACAATTCAATCATGCAGTACAAAAGAAGACTTCTAGTTATGCTCACAAGTCGGCACAAAAAGCAAAGACAACATTATGCATCAAATGCGAAACCTGCAATAAAACGTTAGAACCATATACACCACGAAAGGGAAAAAAACAGAATCTCAAAATAATGTGGTTTTGGAGCAATGTAAAACGCAATACATGTACAGTGGCAATACAATTCTCATGTAAACACCCCGGAAAAATCTAGAATATGGTCCTTCAACCGTTCAAGCAAGTCATTGAGCCGTGTATGAAATTCCGGAGTTAACAAAGATGCTTCTACATTCACTTTTAAAAATAGCAAAGGATTTGTTGAAGTTCACGTCTATTTCAGAGCAGTTCCACAGTTTGGTGGACTGAAAAGTTATCGTTTGCCTACCGTAATTGGTTCGTATCTTTGGCGCTCTCCTCTTAAGGATGCGAGAAACCTGCGTCAGCTTTTTTTCGCATGAAGTCCCGCACGTTGATGCCCACTAACCACTTGCTGAACAAAAAAAAAATTAAATCTGCGTTCAACCATTCAAGACCTTTCATAGATATGGCCATATTTTGAAGTAACTTTTCGAGTCATTCAACGCATGCCCCAGAGTTTTCTCAGAATTGCGTGTGACGCAATCTCTGCGTCATAAACGTTCTGGGCGTTTACATGAGTCCGACTAAGTCGGGTAGAGTACGCCTCTCGGGCTCATGAAAACGTTAGGGGGTTGGGCACGGTCAGCCCGACTGCACGGGGTGGTTTGACTTGGCCCGGCCCGTTTGGAAGGCGCATGCATACGCTGCCACGTCGGGCAAGCGTCCCTTTGCCTCCTTTCTGGTCGGGCTGGTGTTGCGCTGGAGAGCGAGAACTGCTCGTCTGGGCATTTCTTCTCCTCCTCTAGTTTCTGCGCGTGGTTTCCTTGCTGCACGCTTGGTGTAGCGGATATCTCGGCCTGCCATAAACGGTGCATATAAACGCGGCCGGGTCAGGTTGAGTCAATACGACATCTGGCACATCCTGACTCGACCCGCTAGCGTCGGCTTCATGTAAGCAAAGATAATGGCAGACCACCACCCCCAGCCGCTCAGCAAAGTTTTGGTTTCGGAATGCTGTTGTTGCTGTCTTCAAATTGCTACGTTAAGCTGTAACGATAACTAATACGAATACTTAGTCGGAACATTAAAAAAAATCACTATTGCTGCCTTTGGAGGTTTATTTGGTTAGTGAATAATTTTTTTATTATTGTGATATTTATCAAGCTCATAGTTTTCGTCCACATCAGTCATAGCAAGACAACCACGCATTATTTTCCTTGCACCTGAGACAAAGAAACATATGTGGTATTTTAAAACCTTTGTTTTGTTTGTACTTAAGATTTTTTCCGTGCTTAGACAGCCTAAATCTCTTCCTTTTGTATCATACATAACTAATTACACCAGGCAAGTGAGTGGCTCGCGCTAAAAAAAACATACTTGAGAAAGTCATCAAGCGCTCATCAAAGACGCTACCAATTTCAGCACTGGCAGATAGCTTAACACCGCCTCACTGTGAAGTTACCGAAGAGTGAAATCATTAAACCTACAGCTATCACGAAGATTCCAACCATCTTTGAGATTCAGTCTTTGGCCGAACACGTAAACAGGAAGATGTTGGCGAAAAAGTGACGCTAAAAACTCCCAGGTACACCACCGTTGTTTGCTTCTCTCTTGCGTCCAGCGGCGGCTCCGTGAGAGCGCACATACTCATTACGGTGGTGTTGTCTCTTCATCTCGGAACTGGGAGCTTCGCGTCGACGCTTTCGTTCAGCTTCAAGGACGTGCATCTACAGGCTTTCATTTAGTGTTCGCTTGCGCTCACGTTTGTGGCGACGGTCGAGAAGTCCCTCCGCGTTTTGCTTTGAGCAACACATCATTTCTTCCACGGTAGCGAGCGACTGAGTGACTATGAGCCCACGAGCTTCGCACTGCGCGCCATTATCCGCGCGCCACTTAATGGTGACGTCATAAAAGCACACTGATTTGGAAGACGCGGGACCGCACACGTTGCGCTAGCAACTAGCGAGGCAAAAATGTTTAGCATTTTAATTTTTTTTTCTACGGCCTATAAAAAGCATATCAAATTCACGTATATAACGAAAAGGTGCCGCTCAAGATACCAAAGCAAGCCTTACTATGCGCGTCTTAAAAGTTCATTCGCATAATGAATGAAAAATATTTAGTGAGTCGAGCGAAGCCTTTTCTGGTGATTGGGTGGAGCCCCGGGTCTAGGGTGCCTACGGGGACTACAGCAGCTCTATATCTTTGTATCTTAATATTACAGACACCACCGCAGCTTCGAGGCAACCCTATGGTCTCAATTACTCCAACAGCAGCCGCTGTTTCTAAAGTAAATGAAAAACTTTTGCCAGGTTTGCAGGAACCGAGCATAACGCCATGACAGCTCGATCGAAAAGCAGGAGATTCAGACTTAAGTAAGGAGCGAGGAAAATTAAATGAGCGGGGAAGAAAAAAAAAAGGCCTAAAGCTGTCCGCCGGAAAGAGTAATAAAACGCTAGGGTTACTTCATGGACTGCTTGACACCCCTGTTCCTCTCCGATCTTTATTAATAAAACTTCCACCGCACGGAAGCACACCATATTTTAATTAAGCACCTTGCTTCGAGAAAGGAGCCGTGCGGGCAAAAACCGTCGAGATACCTTCTCCGCTTGAGCTACGCGATGGCCAAACCTCAGCAACATGGAGAAGGTGTTCGGGACTAGTACTAGAATATACTACGCCCTTTTCTTGTTTACTTTTTTTTTACACTTTCCCCAAGTCCGCCAATTTCCCGCGTACTTTCTGGCTATTTTTGTAACAATATCGTGCGGTGTTTTGACAGCTTGGCCTTATAGGCCAAGCTGTCAAACTCATTTAAAAAATTAGGAACACTAGATACTTAACTTCGTGCAAACGCCACCTGGGCTCCGGTATTTGTTCAAGAACAGTGACATGTTTTCCTACAATGAAAGTAGAAACATTTAAAACTTGCTTCGCGAGCACAATTCATCACAATAACACGATCTATTGCACATACTCCTCTAAAAACATATCAAAGATCTCTGGCATGTTGCAAACAGATATCTACAACACACTTAGGCCTTTGTGATAAATGAAGTCTCCAGTTCCTAGAAGGCCCCTGCCTATCTTACTATCCACCCAACAGCTGCAACAGCAGTTGAAATATAAACAAACGAGTTTTTGTGTCTGCATGTGAAACGCACCTCTAGGAGCGGTAATCAGTGCCTATTTAAATATTCCATATCCAATGCATTGTTCATCATCATCATCATCACAATCATCATCATCATCAGCCTTACTGCTCCCACTGCAGGGCAAAGGCCTCTCCCATATCTCTTCAACTAACACTGTCCTGTGCGAGCTGAGGCCACCCTGCCCACGCAGACTTCTCAATCTCGTCTGCCGACCTAACTTTCTGCCCCCGCTACAGAGAATGCCTCAGTGCAAGTAGTTACTACGAAGATAACAATTCTGGCCAAGCCCCATGCTGCTAGAGTAATTGTGGCACGCTGTCCAGTCCACATCATGCATAACCCATTTCTTTTCAGTTGAATATTCACGAAGATTGTTTGTGCCCCTAATAGAGAGTTTGCAGCTTTAACTATAAGTTAACCATACGTGGTGTAAGCATACATTCACAAGCATTTAGCGCACGCTCCCAGAACCACGCGTTCCGGAAAAAGCTCACTGATATCACGCGGTGAAACAGTGATTCATTAACAATACACACCCCCATAAAAACTAAACAAGCACATGAATTTGATCCGAATAAAAACCATCATCCTTTGTTTAGGGCCGGTTCTATGATTCTCGGGGCTCCCAGTATAACAACGAATAAGAGAAAGGAAGAAAGAGAGTGAGGGAGGGAGGGAGGGAGGGAGGCAGGGAGGGAGGGAGGGAGGGAGGGAGGGAGGGAGGGCGCACAGACCAGCTGTCGTCACGGCGTCACTGCTTCGTCCTTCTTGATTTCCCCGCAACAAATGACGACGTCGTGAGGACGACAGCAGAAAATATATAAGCGGTCCGGCCAAACAACAACTGAAGGGAGAGAGAGCAATAAGCGGCTAGGCTGGTGCAATCTTTGCGCGAACGGCAAATCTGGAGCGAAGAAACGAAGCAGTCAGCCAACGCTCACGCTTCGATGGCGAAGAGGACAGCGGCGGGCGAGGGGGAATGGTGGTGGTGGAGGCAGTGGATGAGAAGGGGGGGTGGGGGAGGTAGATTCGGAGCATGCTACGTGGTGTTCCGCGCTTTGTTTTGACAGTTTTCCCCCCTCTTTAACCCACTTTATTTCGGCACCTTCTCTCCGTTCCCCTCTCCACATGTGAGCGAGACCCTTCTTGGAGCCGTGCTGGCTGACTGAAGCGCCCTTGTCTCAACTTTATTTTTTGTTATTCGGCCATATTTTCTCCTCTCTTCGTGAAGACGACCTATGGTTTTGTAGCTTCTTTTTTGAATCAGTACAGCTCGTGCTGAAAGAACGTTGTCACCACCACTAAAAAAGAAGGAATATAAAAGGAGTAGATGTTCGAGCGAAGAAAAGTTTAGCGAGGAAACAAGTGGTGTTTTGATCGACGTCCGATCCGCCTCGGTGAGCCCGACTCCGAAACCGATACGTCCGCTTTATTTCGCTTGACCCGACCCTCGATGCGGTCGGCACGCCTATCGCGTCTAAGACAGGGGCGTTACTGTGCTATTCAGGAACGCAGCCTTATTTTTTTTTGCTTTGAGATATCGCGTTCCTGCAGATGTTTTCCGCATGTTTGTTGGACTGGCATGTATTAGCCGCCTAAAGTGACGTCATTAATTATTCCTCTCTGAAGGACATGAAATAAGTATAGAAACACCTTCTCTCACACCTCATTTATATATAGTCGAACCTCAAATTAACGATACGGTTTATAACGAAATATTGGATATAACGAAGGAATGACGACTTCCCTTAGAAGCTCGGTCAACACGCGCTATAACGAAGAAATCGCCGGGCCTCTTCAACTTCGTTATAACGAGGTTAGTTAACAGAAAGCCCTCAATCTATGGCGCCGATTGAGAGTCATAACGTCATGGCGTCCATCGTCTTTCACCTTCAAGCAACCTGCGATGCCATTCTAGCAAGTGCAAGGAGGTTGACCATGACGTCGTGACAATAGGTCGATGGTTTTAGTTGGCGGGTTGTCTGTGAGGGGTATTTGGTGCTTTGTTCTTGAGTTGCATCGGACTATAGTTGAGGGCTTCGAAAGCTTTAACATTTCAGCATCGTTTCTACTTTCATTAGCGCTAGAATAATCCTGAAGAAGAAAAACGCCGGTGTCATCATTGCAAAATTTGCCTTCTTGAGTTCGGCACCCAAGAAAACGAATCAAACGAACTGAGTAAACGAGCAATACTTGCCTGCATAACGGCGAACATAGGTGCCATGTATGCGTTACAATGCCCGTATCATTTATAATCACGTACGCTTCATCGTCTTGCTGCTATCTATGTTCTGCGTTTTTTCTTCGCATTTTTTAAAGTACGATAGTTACATATTGCGAAGATTACATTGCGAGATTTATGCAATAATTATATTTTATGCTACACGTTGTGATTGTTATTGCTGACAGAAACTCACTATTGTCCTTAATGACGCAGTCTTCACGGCGAAACTTACGCTTAAGGACGTCTAGGAATAAGGAGGAGGCAAGAAGGAAAGCATTTTTCATTCACGAAGCACACGCTGAGCATACTTTTAGAACCTAAACATGCGCAGGTAGTGACAAAATCGGTTAGAATAAGCTATTAAAACCGGCACCACGTGATGATCGCAGCCCCAAAGGAAGCAGATGTTATAGAACAACGTAAAAGAGCGAGAGAGAATGAAAAAGAAAAGGAAATCGACACAAGCGCTGCAAATTTGATTATTCCCAGAATGAGAGGAATGACGCCCGTTAGAGACAATGCTTCGGGACAGGCTACTATAGCACTTGAAAGCAGGCAAATGATTGTGAAAAGAAAAAAAAAGACAAGGAAACAAACGAACGGAGCGCGAGACGCGTAAAACAAAGGCGGTAAAATGTGGGAAACGAGAAGAAGAGTGGTGAAGGTTTAAACGCTCAAGCAGAATGGCAGCGATTGAAAAGAGAGATGGCAATTGCGCTTTTTTCTTTCTTTTTTTAACACGAACCCCTTTTTCGCTCCCTGCCAGTGCCGGTTTCCCCTGTCGCCCTCTCCCGTCCTCACCCAGCGCGGCTTGCACTCTGCCATAACCCCAATTTGGAGGACGCCTCCGATTACACATCGGGTGTCATCAATGCTCGCTTTGGCGTTGCGGCAATGGGAGTTTAATGGCCCTTGAAGGAATAACGCGCTAGCGGGGGTAACCGAGAACGCCTGAAATAAAAATTCAAAAGGGTACAAATGTGCTGAAGGAAAATCTAGAGCCCGCTTTAAAAACAAACACAAAAAAGAGAAAAACAAAAAATATAACACCCGCAAAGACACCCTCGTCGCCCGATGCTGTGCGCCGTACGATCAGAACAGACGGGAGAAGAGCGAATTGTTTTATTCGACCCGTTCATTCCAGAAAAGAAGAAAGCGAAAGTAATTCGCTCAGCGCATTTGTCTTGTGGATTCGTTCATGCAGCTTTTGTCTCCTCCAATGTATGCAAAGCGCACTTAAGATGCATAATATTGTTCTTAACTCTGTGGTTTTCTGCGTATTAGTACTGTCACAGGCCCTCCAATGAAGCTGTTCAGATGACGCGTTGGCAAGCGCGGGTCAGTGCAGCTGGGATGGAGAAATCGAGAAGAACAAGAGGCCTGTTAGAGAGAGAGAGAGATAGATAGAGAGGAAGAGAGAAGGCAGGGATGTTAACCAGAAGGGTGTTCTGGTTGGCTATGCGTGAACTAGGGAAGAGAAATGATGGGATTTTAAAACACTTATACTACATGAGCAGCAAGGCGTGAGATGGAGTATAGAAGCTCAGTTCTCAAAGGACTGCGATTCCAGCGTTGTTAGAAACAATTTGTGCATATAACTTTCAAAGCAAAGTACAAAAGTTTTTTTTTATATATACTTGCACTAGTTGGGTGCACCGTATGAAGGTGAACTTACTATAAACCGCAAACCTCAGTTGGTTCACTTCGCACGCCTTGCAACACATGTTGAGCACGATAGTACCCAAACCAGCATCCTTGTTCAAATGATCAATTGAATCTTTTCTCCATTCTTTCGTATGTCCTTTAATTCGTAACCTCTGGAGAAAAAAGAGGCACTGGTCATTTGTGCACGAAGAAAAAGCTGACCGTCATGAGCAGCAACTTGACATTTTTGTGACCACTCACGACTCACAAATAATCATGGGCGGTCGTCCTTCTGCTGGCGTCAAGAGTCGTCTCACAAATTTTCTCAGGGTACTGAGAACTTTGCAAAAAATCTCGCTCAACACGCGTCAATGCGTGCCTGTAAGTGGACCTTATAGCCGCAGTGGAAAACATCAACCTTTTTAGAGATGAAGACGCTAGGGCTCCTTGTTCCCAGGAGTCACTGCAGGGCTTTGTGAGGGTTGCGCATGTTCTTATCTTAATGTTGATTCTGGTCGCATACTTGATTACAGTAGGCCGCGGCCTGAAAGCTAGAGAACACAGGGCTGGTGGCACTCACAAAAAATGAAAAATAAAACATACACTGCTCGGATGCTCCGCAGATTGCGCAGTAAGTTTTCAGGCAAAATTCGAAGCAAGCGGCAGATCTGAGCAAGCTTTACAATGTAGGCACAGACAGTATGCGTACGTTTGTAAGTGTTCTTAACCAGTGTTGTTCTTACTTTGAAGATAAAAATGGCAAAAAATACAGCAAGTGGGACTTTAAGCGCCATTCATGATATGAAGGAACTTATCTGATAATTACTGGGGGAGGCGCAACTCAGCGAGAGCCTTTTCCGAGTCTGGCGGCAAAAAAAAGAAAAAGGTAATGAAAACGCTAGACAGCACACCTGGCAGATCACAGCAGCAAATGGAAGTCAGTGATGTGGCAGCAGCTTGTGAGTGCGCACTGTCTCGAAGAACCACCTTTGGGAGTACGCCGCATTTTAACCTTTTAAAGTCCATATTATGAGGAACCGAAAAAAAATTACCTCCACATTATGGCTGCTACTGCAAAGATATTCGAACATCAATGTCAAAAACTGGTTATCGTCATTTAAATTTGAAGAACCGGGATGTCGCGAATTCGCAGCATTGGGCTCTTGGTGGACACTGTGCAAATAGTTGAGTTGTGTGGGAAACGAATTTTAAACCGTTTATTTCACAGCAAATTTTCTACAAGCAGTTGTTCCTGTCTACATTAAAGTGTAGGTTAGGTTTGGGTTTGTGGGGTCTAACGTCCCAAAGCAACTCAGGCTATGAGGGACGCCGTAGTGAAGGGCTCCGGAAATTTCGACCACCAGGGGTTCTTTAACGTGCACTGACATCTCACAGTACACGGGCCTCTAGAATTTCGCCTCCATCGAAATTCGACCGCCGCAGCCGGGATCGAACCCGCGTCTTTCGGGTCAGCAGGGTTTTAGAAACGGGAACCTATTTTCCCAAGCCAGTGCAGCCGCTTTCTCTCTGCTAGATAGCAGGCAGTGTGTTGTTTTCGGAACAGACAGTCCTCGCCTATTTCATATGTTCTTCTCCACTAGTGCAGAGAACAGGCTCGCACTGTCATTCGATTTTGCCACTGCCCTCCACGTAATGATCGCTGCTGCCCATGATCAACGTCTGACCCTTTTATAAAACGTACAGTGAGTCTGGGTCATCACTGTCGCGGTCACTGCTGCAGCAGCTCACACAGAAGAGAGATGGAGGTGACCCTTGAAACACAAGCTGAACGCTGGGAGCGATAGGAAACCTCAACGCGCTGACCAAGGCTTCAACAAAAGGCCATATTGTCTACGTCTGCGCTATTA
Organism: Amblyomma americanum; assembly: GCA_030143305.2. Classification (NCBI taxonomy): domain Eukaryota; kingdom Metazoa; phylum Arthropoda; class Arachnida; order Ixodida; family Ixodidae; genus Amblyomma; species Amblyomma americanum. The sequence goes on from JARKHS020027989.1 coordinate 162,221, forward strand.
CGGTCATCTTTGGCGAGGATTATATTGATATCCGTATGCAAGGTGGAAAGACAAGGGTGAGGTGAGAGAATACGAAGGACGCGGGGGGTAGGGTGATGTACATTGCTGTCATGAAGAGGTCTTCTCCATGCAAGAGGGCATGCTTTAACCCACGAATTCAGATCCCCCCTCCTGCGTCCCCTAGTGCATGCTTTTGTAACGTGCATCAGTTGTCACAGTACTTGCCTACATAACATGTGAGCTTTAGCTTGCCAGATTTGAAATAGCTTGCGGTGCACATTGTGCGTTGAGAGAAACCCAACCTCCGGTAACTTCAGCTCATTTCGCTCGAGACAATGCAGCGAAGAGAGCCATAATATGAACGTTCGATGCTTTCGTTACTAGGAAGCAGGGACAAATTTTTCACTGCAGGAATACGGCTCTAAATGTGCTGCAGATCATTTCGTAAACCAGTTATCGATCTTGTGAAATAATAAACCTTAAGTATGATTTCAGTTTCAACCCAAACAAAACATTTAAAACGACTTTAAAAGAACGATCCAATGCCCTTCGAAAAGCTGTTTACTAAACACTGAACAGAAAAGGAACACCCAGTAAAGGCAAATCGCCTTTAGCGCCCGTCATGCAGCAACGATAGAAATTCACCACCAACAAAACAGAAGCGCCAAAGCAGGCCACTGATGCGTCGCTCAGAGACGCGACCACCGCCGCACAGGCGTCAACGTGCCTCGCGGAATTGAAATCCCGCAACGCCAAATCCGATGGCAAAACTGGTTTGCTCCGGGATGTGTCTGCGCAGAATAACGAAAAACGGAAGCCGCAAACTAGCTCGCAACAGGACCCCCGGATACAAACGAAAGGAATAAGAGACGAAAGACCGGACCGCGAGTGGGAGGACCGAAGAGAGGCTTTTAGCTGGTCTCATATTTCTCCAGTCGACGCCGTCAAAGGGCGGTCTGCCGCAATCCTTTTTTCAAAGGAAAAAGTCCGGTGGTGGCCAACAGCCGCAGCGTCCGGTGCAGTCCCGACCAATAGCCACCACAGCATCCAAACACACAAAGATACACGATGCACGTACACGCCGCGTGTCTGTAATCCGCAGAAAAGGTAAGAAAAAGAATCTGGAATGAAGCATAAGCACGCATATAAACGTCCAGGAAAAAAAAGGGCAAGAAGAAGTGACGTTGGAAGCCTTCGGAATTCTTTCTGGCCCGCCGAGCTAGCTAGCGCCGGAGCCGGCTAGATTTGCTCTTGCGAACTTCGGGCAAAGCCGGACCGGGCAAGCAAAGACGTGGGCGTCTTTCAGTAGTAGCCACTTCTGGTGATGCGCCGCATCAAAGAGAAAAAGCCTCCTCCCCTTCCTCCGTCCCTCTCTTTGCCTCCTCCTCCTCCTCAGAGAGGTTGAAAGCTCCAGGGTGCGAGGGGAACCAGAGACGAGCGAAAACAGAGGCACGCAGCGAAGAAGTACAACGTTAAATGAAAGCCCGAAAAGGGAAGAAAAAGGACAACGCAGATAAAGAAAAAACGTCGTAATAACCTAAGGGCAGCAAGGGAAGCCGTTGCCGACAGGGCGACGCCTCAAAGGCGACAGCGGTGGCCGTGGCGGCGACGACAGCGTTGCAGCAAACGGGGAAAGCCCCGAGATGCGGCGGGGCGAAGAAGGAAAGGAAGCTGGGGAAAAGATGAACGAGATTGAACTTATTGGTCCGGGAATCGCCGCCGCAGCCACCGCTGTCGCTATACGGGCCCGACCGGACGGGCTGTCCCGAGAGGCGAGAGATGGAAGAAGGCAAGCGCGGCCACTGCCTTCTGTAGCAGCTTCCTTTTCGGGCGCTTGTTCCAAACGTGCTTGTTTTTCCGACGGGAACGTCTCGTTCCCTCCGCTTTGTAGGCCCTGCCAAGAGCCCCCATTGCACACTTTGTGCACCAAATGTTAGGCTTCGAGGAATAGGCAACTATACAGCCGCTCATAGGGAGTCGCGTTACCTACATAGGCGACTAGAAAGGGAGGCGTGAGTGTATTGGACAGCAATTTTACAGGCGCTTGAAATAAACAAAGCTACCACGAAAATTGTTTGCGAATTACTCGTCAAAATTAATATTCGTTTCCTCCTGCGAAAAACTCAGAGTCAAAGAGCACCTTGATGACAGACTGGTTGGGGATGAATCACGGTACACTCTAAAGACGAATACGCTTTTATGGGAGTAAAAAGGCAGTAATCTCTTCTCTAGCGCACTCTCTTTTTACTCCTTTCTGTTTAGAGTGTAACAAAATTTTTACCCCCCCCCCCCCTCCCCTCCTACAAAGCGCTGAAAAGCTGAGCTTCGCTTCTGCATGTGCGATCTCAGAGCAACCTTGCAAGACCATGGACGAGAGGCACAAGAAACTCTCAGGGCGGGGACTCTGCAGTCGGTACTGTTGCACGCATGAACAAATACCCGCAAATGCAAGCGACGTGTCGCGTGCAGTTCTGATGGTCACTTCTGATTCAACCTATAATGGTTATAACCATCGCTTGAACAGCCCACTTATAATCGTGTGCTGTTGATGAGTGCGCACATTCTGAAAGGACAAGTATCAGAAGCTAACACCGAGTGTGCATGTAGTCGATTCCACCCGATCATGTCCCTTAACATAGCGGTGTTATTTGTAAAACTAACTTGAGCAGAATACTCAATGAGCGCACGGGATGAGGACGAAGCGATTTGCGGGCAGCCGCAACATCCTTTGTACAGGATACCGACTACGAATAGATAAAATAATCACAAAAGCGGGTTTTATAGACCGTTATCGCTTTTAAAAGAAGCACAGGGTTACTTGAAAAAAAAATGTCCCACGAGGAGTGGAAAATTATGGTATTTTTATGTAGTTAAAGTGCACAAATTGCTTGTTTTGACCCACGAAACGCTATGAACGTGGCCTACAACTCCCTTAGCTCCGCTTTATGAAAGCAAAAGAAAAATGTACAAAGCAGCCTTTTAGTGGCCCTTTAACGGCGCCCTAGGCGTGCTTTGCATTATTCTGAGTGCTCACGTTGAGGACGCGACAACGCTGCTGTTACTAAGGCAGTGCCAGGCTCTCTCTAGCATCTTGGGACAACCGTAGTTTGAGAACGATGAGAAGCGTCTTGAGGTGGGCGGCATATATTTCGCGTGTGTTACTCTGTGATTGTGAGAGTTTAATTTATATACGAGTTAAAAACTATCTAAATTATATACTATTTATTAGTATTCAGGTGGTACGCTGGTTATAATAAATACAACAGGCCTCAAAACCCGTACGCGCCGAGCGCAAAGAGCATTGCACAATTCCGTGCGGAAAAGACCGCTCAAAAGACAGCACTGACGTGCGAAAATGAGCAGCAGAAGGCATTCTCTCCGAGCGCATGCTTATGTCGTGTTCAGTTGGAGGTCGTCTCGAATCGACAGCCTAAGCAAAGAAATGTTGAGTCAGAGGTTGAATCGAACAAGGTTGCCTAAGGTAAAACGATGAATCTGTAGCGTATCAAAAACACTCCGAACGGTATCCCAAGACAAAGAGAAGTCCGACACAATTAAATTTGCGGGTCTTCGAAAGCATCGGAAGGTAGTATTCCAGCAACGCGCATAATGTTTTGGGAAGCCCGACTGTTGCCTCTCTGGTGTGATGCACGTAGTATGAATTAGTGCAGCATTCGTTACAGCGCCAGCTGTTAGATAAATACCCGAAGCCTTGCGCAGGACTCGCGGTGTCCGTTGAAACTATGTCACGACTTCCTCGTAACTCGCGCCTTCGCTCCAAGTGGCGTCGATGACTTCCATTTTGGTATAGCATTGGTAGACCAGGGTACACAGTCAAGTGTGCGAAAACCAGTGACGTATAGAACAGCATCGACAAAATGTGCAAGAGTTCACAACAAACAGCAAGGCGCGTACCTTTCTTTTGCTTCATGGTGATTACAAGAATCGATTGTTGGTGCGCGTTGTACAATGTAAAATGAGCATCACGTGCGAATACCCCATGGTGCGCACTCAAACATGTCCACACCCAAACACAGATACACAAGAACGCGCGCGCTCGTATGCGCATCAGCGTTGTTTGATTTACTTCCATGCCGATCGTGTCAGACAAACTTAGTATTCTGTCGAGTAAGCTTCTGCAGCGAAGCTGTGTACCTCTACTGCCAAAGAAAATTTTCGTGTCGTCATCATCAGCAAAAAACGCAAGGCTAAAAATTGAACGCTGCTCCGAGTGTAAAATTACATAACAGCATAAAAATCGTATATCGTACTGATCATAAAGAAGTCTTAATATAAAAATAATAAATAAAATTGAAATAAAAGATAAAAATATAAAAAGTATATAAACATAGAAACATGTAAAGGGTAAATTTACTTTGAAATCTGGCATACAGCATATAGCTCAGTACTCGTTTTCATTAGGAAAAAACGCAAAATAAGCATCAAAACCACATGACGGATGATAAGGCGCATGTGAACAATGGGAACACCGTCCGACGCGTTCCGGTAAACATTAGGTTTGCAGCTGTTTCGAAAGGGGTTGACGCTATACGAAGCCCTCGTGTGAAGTGCAAACCGCATAATGTACGATAACGGCACCTGCAAACAATACGAAGCACGTTCCTTCTCCCCGTGTGTGTTTCCAAGTAAAGTTTACCGTTACGTTTTCGTGTCTTCGTCGTAAGCAAAAAACGCCAGGCTAAAAATTGAATGCAAAAAGCATATCTCCTTTCAAATCAGGCATACAGCATACAGCTCAAGTACATTTCACTTGTCTCTAGTTTCACTCTTACGTGTGTGAATTCTCAAGTGACGTCGCAATGGGTAATTGGGTGTCGTTTTGCAGCTTCGCTGTCCAACCACCTTCACGTCGTGGATTGGAGCCACAATTTATTTTCTCTGTTGTCGAAGCGCGCTTCGCGCAGAAACTCCAGAAGCGCTCTTCCCGACCTTTTCAGAGTGAGTACCACCGAGAGAGATTACAGCTGTTCGTTCACGTTACACACCGTAATCATCGTGTAATGCACTGGAACACTACTTTAAGAGGAGCAGTGGTGCAGCCTTGCACGTTAATGAGTAGCATGGATAATGGGCAACCGGATGTCACATTTACAATGTTTGTCATACCCAAATGTCTTTAATTGTTCGCTGGAGAGTTTCTCACTGACTTTCACGAAGACAATGTCGCATCGCTAGCTGCCCTGATTGCCAGTGGCTAGTGCGCCGACCAGTCATGTAGCGCTCTTACGCAGGTATGAGAACCTCTCGACTACTTCACCTGTGGTCTATTTTGCTTGCTGCTGCGCGCAACATCCCACCACGCCCGCATACATACCACGCTCCTATTCAGCCCTTTAAAGGCGCAGTGCACTGCTCTAGAAAGGGCGCCAGCTGCCGGACAAGATAAAAGTCTTTCCCTCGCTTCCTTGTCACCCTTTTCCCGCAATTTTCGGGTATCCAGCCCACGTATAGGGAAGTACCGCGAGAAAAAAGCAACAAGAACGTAAAAAGGCAAAGGAGCAGAGAGCGGAAAAGAGAGTGGGGTACAGGGATGTCTGAAGCAGCAACCAGAGGAGGAAATATGAGAGGCACGTATCGAGAGGTACGTGGGAGACGAGGGACACCTTTATGGAAGATGGAATTCAATCAGTGTCTGGGCACGGCACTTTGAGGGCGGGCTAGGAGCAAGCACAGGCGACCGCCGTCCAGCGAGCCCTGTATGTGTCCACGTGTGTGCGTCTGTCCTCTCTAGACGCCGGCGGTAGAGGTATACGTGTGCTTGCGGAGAAAGCGCCCCGGGAGCCCTCGTCGGCGTGCGAGGCGACGGCTGAGAGGCAAGGACAGATCTAGAAGAACGCAAGAAGATGCGAGAGCGAGAGAGAAAAAAATGAAAGATGCTGGGGTGCTCCGGAAACTAGGGTCAGAGAGCACTTCCGGCCATCTCGCCCGGAACACCGTAACCGTCGTCTATAGCCTCTTCCTTTTTTCTATTTTTCATCTCTGTCTCGCTGTTCATACAGCTATGTTTTCTCTTGCGTTCTGTGTCCATGAGCGTTGTCGCTTTGCTTTATCCGTGCCGGACTTTTCCATCACTGGCTGACCGCCGACCGAAGAGTGCGACGTCCTCAGCACGTGTGCGAGTGGGCGCCGAGATTCCGCTCTCCTCCGAACCTAAGTCGCGTCGCGGGACGAAATCATATCATACCGCTCTTCCGTTCTGCCTCTCTTCCTCCGAGTCCCGGCATTCGTCGTCGCTCAGGCCCGGATGAGACCGGAGCACCAAAAGAAGCTTATACGGTGGCCTGCTCCTGTCTGACCCTATAGGCTGTGTATGGAGCTGTATTCGCCTTTCAGTGAGCGGTGTTCGCGCACGAACACGTCGTCTACGGGAAAGGCCGAGAAAGAAAGAGAATAGGAAAGGCTCGAGAATGCGCTGCCGGGCCCGCTGTAGTGCAGTCGTGTCGTGATTGAGGGAGAAGCGTCCGACCCGCGGAGCTATAGCAGTGATGCCAGTGAGATACAAGGCGCAGGATTTCGGGGAATGCAGGAGGCTCTCGCGTGCGAGCAGGATGTCTGCCGACGATTGGGTTAAGGTCAGCACCTGGACAAGATGTCACTTCTCTTGGCACTTGCAGCAATGCACAAGAGAGCTGCTCCAACGGAGTGGCGTCGCTAGCAGCTGGGATTCGAAGAGCAGCCAGTCTAGGCACCAACCCTCTCACTGTACGTGTACAGGGTTCATCTAATAAGTTGCCTCTGCCGATCTCGTCTGCACTGGTTATTGCGCAGGTTATTAGTTGCACAAAAACCTTAACCAGGATTAAGGATTTTGTGCAACTCTTCCGGCCCTTCCACCCTTCGCGGTAAAAGTCTGTAACCGTGAGCACTACACTTCATTTACGTCAGTTGGTAGTGATTTTCAGCTATCTTTGTACATAAAAGTAATTTTGATAACAGGCAGAAGATTGCAAAACACGCAATGTCGTGCGAATACTTGCGTTCCGGAGTGCGGTAAGCAAAGACGAGACGCTCAGTAGGACAACATGCAACTATAACTTCAATGCGGTTAAAAGACTAAGTTAGATGACTGTCAGTGAAGACAGTATAAGCACGATGGGCAACGATGCGTTATGGCGACACGTACCAGCAACATCCATTTCACGCCTCACGCAGAGGAAGAAAATCCCGCATTTTCTTTCTACGGATTCGCTCTCAGAATCACATAAGCTTTGCAGTGAAAATGCGCGCTCTTCTAGCAAGTAATAAGTGGTAAGCGCGCACTGTAGGTAAGTATTGAAACAAACCTCGGCGTTCAACGGAACCTACCTGTGCAAATTATGTGCAGAACTTTACCAAAAATGCGGCTCTATCGAGGAGTCAATGCTCTGACAAACGGGATTGCCGCTGATCCAATTCAATTCAAGATGGATGGACAGAATAATTGATGTTCAGTGCTAGATAGTTTCGACGTTGAACATAGATCAGAGTACCGCGGCGTCGATGAAAACTGCCTCAAACACGAATACTCACGATCTTTCCTCAACGACTGTCATTATGTCATCATCGTGATATAGAGAATGGTTGCAAGAGGTATACGGTTCGTACAATTGCGCGTGAGCTCACGCTAATCTGACGGACATCAAACGAGTTTACAATTAACTGTGGTCTGGTACCTTGACACGCAGCTACGCCTTTCTCTTGGCGCAGTGCAAAGTAAAGCAGCCTCGTTGTGCCGTTCAAGGATTGTCCCATGGCTATACTAAAATCACTGAAAACTCTTACTAAGCCATACTTGATCTTTCACAGAAGGCGAAGAAAAGTTTAACAGAAACTTCCATCCAACAGCATGAAAGTTTGTTTCAAATCACATGCTCTCAAATCTTATCAAAATTTAGATCATATTGTTACTTGGCGGCCAGCCAAAGAATGAGGTGCGATGAACGATAAACAAGAGATGATTTAGTGGCCCTGGCCTAGCGCGAGCGCTCCGTCCCGCGCCACTCAGCTTCGTCTTCTTCATCCCATCACCCGTGGCACCCGGGGCCACCGAGCGATCGTCCCGATCGTGAATGGAAGACACTGACGAAGAGGCGCGCGAAATGGCTGTGGGCTTGAGATGACCCTATAACAGAGATGGCAAACTCGTGTAGTGCTGGCCGCCACGATGAAAGAGAAGAGCGATTGAGTCCTGGTGCACGAAGCTTCCGGGCTACAGGTCGACAGGAGCCGACAGCTCAGACCCTTCGACGCGCCGAACGGCATGGGTTGGAACACGGTGTCTTCACACGTGAGCGGCGTCTCGGGTCGGTGGCGTCGGTATGTCGGGTCGGTAATGGCGTCGGTTCGAGTTCATAGTGTCGGGTGGCCGGGGCGGGTCACGGAGCTGGGGAGCAACCGGAGAAGTCGGTTCGGGTCCGGCAGGCTGGGGAACATCTGGACGAGGCTGGCCAGGAACCCGCAGTCCAGGGGAAGATGAGACACAGGGCGCCGAAGAACGATGACCAGGAGGATGAGAGTTGGGTGGTATCGCGCACCTCTACCAAATGTTACGTGGCAGCCAGCCGAAGAATGAGGCGCGATGAACGATGGACAAAAGATGATTTAATGTCCACTGGCCTAGCGCGAGCGCTCCGTCCCGCGCCACTACTAGCTTCTTATTCTTCCCAATATCTTCGGTGCAAGTGATCTATTCCCAAAATCGACTTCGCCGAAAGGCAGAGACAGTCAGCTGTCAGCAAATGGATACACTTGTGAAGACATTTCTTTTTTCTAAGAGCCAGTGAACATGAACAGGTGGACCGAAAATTCGAATAACAATTTATAGAGAGAGCATTAAGTTGTAAACGCTCATTAAAACTCACAAAAGTTAGTTAATGAGAATTCTCACACTGTACAAAGAACAACACTCATCACTTTGCCAAGTTGACTGCACTCTAAAGACACATTGTTCTTTCCAAAACAGTCACAAGCAAACCACCTGTGACTCGCTCGAGGTACGCCCATTTCGAGCCTGCTTGTAGGTTGCTGATTTTTTTTTATCAGAGGCAGAAAAAGAAGAACCGTAACAGGCCAACAGAGCTGCATATTCATCAGCGCCTAAACTCTGCCTAGAAATTCTTGGCGCTATAGCATGAACACGCGACGGGCGGAACGAAACACGGAGCCAGATGAAGAGAGGGGGAAAAGGTGAGAGTGAGACGGAAGCTCGAAAACGGCAGCAGCGGCGGCGACGCCGACTATTTGTTATTTTCAAATTGGATTATAAGGATTCCCTTCAGTGCCAATAAAGACCTCCCCCACCAGCACTCACTCAGTTTGTCTCGCGCACTGCGCTTCGGGCCTCCGTGAGCTCGCGCGCTCTCCCAACCTCGCGAGAAGCGCGACAGTGCTCTAACAGCAACAGCATAGGCGACAGCGCTTCGAGATCCGGGTGCTCGTCTAGACTACTGTAGAACGGAACACATCCACTCTCTCTCTCTCACCGTCTCTCGGTTTTCATTTACAGTTTTCGCTTTTCTTAACCCATCCTCTCTTTCCCGTTCTTTTTTCGCACCCGGAATCGCGCTGACATATTCCGAGCAAGTCTCGCCCTCGCGGTGTTATGAGGGAGAGATTCCGCTGCGCCCATGCGTCTTGCTGCTCCTGCCTCGGCCACCTGCCCTGCAAATCGGATTTTCGCAGCTCTTTGGCGGCGACTGCCGGCGCGAAAAGCGCCGAGACTGATTCCTCTTGCCCAATCTTGTTTTCGGTGCGCCAACGCCTTCTTCACCCCGTGTGCTGTACAGTCGGGGGGGGGGGGGGGGGGGGGTTCGGCAGCTTGCCGGCCGTGTCTCTCCACTGCTGCTGAGCTGGCTTTCTTCCGTAATCCATTTCCTCGCTTTCTGTCTTTTTTCTTATTGTTGGCATGGATTCTGTCAAGTGCCCACTAGGCTTGGGATATACGAGTGCACTGAAGGCTATCGGTTAGCTTTTGAATCAGTGTTACAGCAAAACCAGCTACATTGCAAGGAAGGTAAAAATAATTAAAGGACGGGAAGCTGAAGGTCCAGATGCGCAAAGCAACTTGCATCTAATATGTTGGATCAATCCATGATTCGCCGGTTGCTTGGTTATTGTCTCGCACGAAATCGTGCTTGATCAACGCATGAGGGCCATCTAATCACGAACTATAAATAAAGATGGAAAGTAAAGTCTTTTCAATACGGCCCCGTAAAGCTTTTAACGCTAAAGAATCTAGGCCTGCCACGTACTTCACAAACCGGACAAATTTATCGTTTTGTGGACTAAAACTCAGAACAATTACTGACCAATGAAACCGGTCCGAATGGCCGTCCTTGATTAGGAGCATTCAAAATAAAATTTGGCATAAATTATTCAGTGAATGTATTTGGGGATGATTCTATTTCCGATCCGTTCCTTTGCCTCTTTCTTGCTGGCTATTTGCACACGAGAGCCGGCCAAACAGCGTTGCTTGCGATCAATCCTGACGTCACAAATGTCAGCTAGCAACGATGGAAAGGTGATAGAATGCGCTCGAAAATGTATCGTTGCGGAACAGAGGCACCCTGAGCTGATTTCAGGAAAAGCACCAAAGCTGACTGCCCAGACGTTAACTAGTCCAGTAGGATGGTGTGCTTTTTTTATAGCAGCTCATTGCCATTGACGAGAATGTCGTTATCACGTCTTTATTGTTCGCTAACTCGGACAGGATAATGCCGCAAAATACAATGTGCACTCTCCGCATGTCCTTGTGAAATTGATAGCCTTGATAAAAGTGAAGCACGGAGGTACACAGACGCCAAGAACAGGACGTACATTCATAAACACCAGTTTATGGGCTGCGGGTATTGAGAACAGAACCTCTGTGTTCCCTCTCTACCTCCTCAGCTATAGTCGGATACAACTTTAGAAAGGAGCGACTTTCACCCCGCAAAAAAACCCTTCCCAGCTAATGGCGTCGGCCGACTGTCGTGGGCCTGCTAGCATCACATTGTAGAGAACGGCAGATGAAATGGGATAGTCTCCTCGCTGCACTGTCACGCCGCTCTCTGCATTGTCACGCTAACAGGGTCATGAGAATCGGCCGACGCCATTGACTGGAATGGGATCCTCTGATGGTGAAAAGCCACTTCGTTCTTGAGTTGTATCCGACTATAGTAATATTTTCAGCAGAAGAAGCTCGTATGCCACCTCATGATTTTATGTTTTTCGTTTAACTGATCTGCCTGACCACAAGAAATATTTTTTTCTCAATAATCTGCATGCCACAAACTTTTGTACATGACTGCACAGCATAAGTGAAGTACTGTCTGTTGGACAACCAAGTGGCCAGACGCTGAAGTATTGTCAGTTGGTTGTCAGTAGGTTGTCAGTTGGGTAGCCAGCATATTGCGTAATCATATTAGCTATCGTTGAACGTAACCAACACATTGCCGCAAAACAAAAACGCGAGTGCTCTATCTATTCTGGTGTCGGAACCATAACACACGTAAAAGATTTTAGACAAGGAAGCCGCAGGCCAGCTGAATTTGAGACAGCGCAGACTTGCATGGTTCGTGCCCGTTCACTGTGGCTCGTTGCAGCCATAATGAAACCAGAAAAATGTAGAGCAGCACAGAGTCGCTTCTTTGCGTGGACTACAAAAAAAGAATAAAGCTGATAGACTGAAGTAAGCATATAAGCATAAGCACCCCATGTTAGTCTTCAATACATCCTCAAAATATGTCCAAGCTTGAACACTTTAGCATTGACAGTTCTAATTGTAGTTGTTTTTTCACTTCACAAACGTCTACTGAGTAGAAGGAACTTCGCTCTATCCCTTAATCCGTGTCATGTCTAATTTCACTCCGCCGCTCTGCCCCGTCTTAATCACCATAAGCCTTTTTAACGAATGTCAAGCGTATAAATATATATTTTTTCAGGCAACGAAGAAACTATAAAATTACCACTGACGAATGGACGAATGAAAATTTTTCACGAGAAAGACGTCATAATCAGCAATGCCAGAAATCTCGCCCACGTGAGCATGCAAAAAAACGAAATATTGGAACTAGCTGAGAACAAAAAAAAGACAGACAGAAAAAAAATATGACAATACCTGCACTTGAAGCTCGCACACAGGTAAAGACCCCCGCGAAAGGAACTGGAATGTTCTCATTTAAAAATGATTGCTCTTTTGTATTGCTCAGAGATAAAAATGAACGGCGGAGATTATCAGCCTTAAACGCAAGCCAAGAAAGGAGGACATACGGGTGCAGAGATAAAGCTAACACAAACACCACGCTACGTTGTGCGCGAAGATTGAAAAACAATCCCCCTCGTTGCGTTAGACGGAGCTCGCAGGTAACGCCATGCTAGAATGCTTCCACGTTAAAAAAAAAGCTTAAATAACATCCAAAAACAAAGTCAAAACAGCGCTTATTTTATCTGTTAACAATATGCGCGCTGCGAGCCTTTTGTATTTCACTTTCGTTATTTTAACTTCTACGAGGTCTCACCAGAAGAGAAAAACTCCTTCCTCTTTCTTGCCTTATTCTCACTCTTCTTTCTTTTCCCCCGAAAGACGAGAAACAAAAGAAGCTGCTTCGTTAGGAAAGCGTCTTAATTTTTTCTCATCAGTCCGGGCGGGCTCTACTCCTCGATCTTAGCCAATAGCGATCTAGGAGCGTACTTTTGTTCTTTACCTTTCATTTCAGCAAAGAAGCAAGAGCACAACAAAAAAGTTCTTTCGAGAATAGCGCCGCTCAGACAGGCCTGGGTATTAAGCTTGATTCACTGAAAACAAAAACTGCTGCTTTAAAAAAAGTCCTGGCAAAACAGAGAAGGGGGGGGGGGAGAAGGAACAGGGTAGGGTGGGTAGGGTGCGAGTCAGTAGCACGAAAACACATAGAACAAAACAGAGAACAATGAAACTAAGTAGGGGCCCACCAAACATTCAGAACCATCAAATGAAGGCAAAAGAGTATGGCCAACTTTCGAAGCTAGCCGTGGGATTCTAGCTAGCCACGTGCCGGGGGAGGGTTAGGTTGAGGAGGGCGGACTTTTGAGAAAATAAAATAAAGTACACAGAAAAAAAGCAGATCAGCACCAATGAACGGTCGCACGTAAGCCCTTAGAAACAAAAGAGTTTGTGGAGAGGATGTGTGTCTCAAATAGAGAGAGAGAGAGAGGGGACGGAGAAAAAGTGAGGGAGGGGGCAAGCCGAGCCCTGTGCAAACACACGGCAGAGCCTTTAGCGTCCGGCCGGGTCCAGTCCTTGGCGGGATTGCGTCTTCGTAATTAAAGCCGGAGCGGGGAGCACACTGGCGCCGCGGCTTAAGGTCGTTCTGAAGAAAGGGAGAATAACGAAAAATATAATTCTTGGAGCGGAAGCGCAGAGAGAGAGAGAAGGAGAGAGATGAACGTAATTAAGAACGTATCAGGAAGAAAGAGAAAGAAGAGAGAAAAAATGAAAGAAAGAAAGAGTGAGAAAGCGGGGTACGTCCGCAATCAGGCGTACGAGTTTTATGTCGAGTAGGACGCGCAGTTGGACCTGTCCAAGTCTTCAGCTCGATAATATGAAGCACGAAGGCGCGCAGGTTGAGATAAATGAGGCAGCCGGCTTCCGTAGTAATGTGAAGCATAAAACATAAAAAAGCATAAGACTACGAGAGAATAACCTTGCTTGGACGTTGCAGTGATTTAAGAAAAGAAAACAATGAAATTATAATGAAGCTTTCTTCGAAGGTAAACAAAAAGTACGACAGTTGCAGCGAAAAAAAGCCGCTTTTTTCTTGCGGGCTCGGAAATAGGCGGAGGCTGAGAGGAGGTTTATTTGATATCAAAAACAAGCTCTCATACTTTGTTAAGAAGAAAAAAGGGGTATCAGATTGCACGAAGCACATTGAAAAGCATAAAAAAGGAGGTCGGAAATTGAAAACAGAGAGCAGTGATATTAAACCACCCATAGACGCCGTTAATGGCATAACCTCCTACGGTTTTTGTTTCGTCGGTAATTTTTGTCACCCCAACGCTTCTCTTCTGAACGATATCCCTTTACATTAAAAAGACTTCTAGTCGGCGACAAATGAACGTAAATATTTTGCTCACGAAAACGAATCGTTTGCAAGTAGCTGCCGGCTCCATAAATTTTGCTCCAGCGATTCAGCCTTCTGTTGGCCAGGAGTAAATAGCCTTCGGCTGTGGCACCATGAGCTCTACAAAATGTTGACTGCGTTGGAAAAATAAAAAAAGAAATGCGAATTTTTTGCATATCATAGTTCTGTAAAACAATAGATTTTGTAGTCCTTCAAAAATAAAAATTCAAGGCAAAGCAGCTTCGACCAGCGCCTTGCAATACGGGAATTTTTTCGTAATTTTTTAAGCTTTAGTATAGAACGCACAGCAGAACAACACTAGGGAAAAAAGACAGCCAGTGACACGGATGATAGTAAAGCGTGCAATGACTGTTGTGGTAGTAACAAAGAAGACAAAGACCACATTATGCATAGGCTGTTTCAGAAGGTAGCAGGCTGTATTTCTCTTTTGACCGGATAAATTCTCATCTAGGGCACTGCTTGTTGTCTGCCCCGGTATTTTACATTAACTCGCTGATCTCAGACAGAACCGCCTAGTCACCCTTTTGTAACTATCGCAGCTCATGGGTAGCATACCGCCTTTTCTTCTTTCCTTCTCGTCGCAAAGAAAAAAATCAAATTTTCAATGCCTCTTTGTTCTTCAGCGGAGAGAAAAGTAAAAGTGTCCAGACGCAGCATTTCTGCGCCAAACATTGCTTTTCCATTGCGCAGTTTATCAAATTTCTGTTGCGCAGTTTGTCTCCATTTGTCGAGTGTGCTGCTGCCGGCTAAAAATTTCAACCTTGAGGAAATAAGGAGTTGGGCTGAAGCACTTTGCCACTTCCCCTACCCTTTCCCGTTTCCTTCATCTCCTCTTCCAACTAATTGCTCCTGTTTGCCATGAATGGATAGCATATATAATATGTACCCGTGATATCCTTGCGTCTTGCAGCTTTCAAACTAATCGCTTGTGCTGCATGGCAAATAAACCGGTCTTTCTTTCTGGTATTGCTAGTGGCTGAAACGTGTAAATTTTGTTGCTTTCCTACGAATTTAAAGTGTTCTGGCGTACTTTGAGCTTAAGGTACGCGTTGCTTCCTTATTACGTCACTTGTTGCATCACTTGTTCTCTAGTTACGTCGACCGAGCTAGCTTTATTAAAGTTTCTTTAATCCACTTCTCTCTAAGAGCACGACTGCGTCACAATGCCACTACTAACAACCTTTGCTTAACAAGGAGTTCAAAAGAGGATTCTACTGATGCTGTAGCGACTAAAAACGTCCCAGCATGATGGCAATATGGCGGCCGTATTGCTCGCGCGCACAGTATCTTGCAGGTTTCGTTTGCGAGAGAAAGTACAAAGAAGGTTTACTAGCCTCTTACTAGTCTAACGGTCGTAAAAAGGTGGTCGTACTTTCGGGCAGTAGCGACGATTTGTTTTTAATTACGTAGAATTAAAGAGCAAAAACAATGCTCTTTCTTAGGTCTGCTGGCGTTAGCGCGTTATTACGCTGGTGGTCGAAATCATCATCGCAAAATATTGAACACGAGTAAACGAATTAAATTTAAATGAATTTCCTCCTTCACTGAAACCCACTGTGCCGCCACCGCGGTGGCTCAGTGATTATAGGACTCGGCTGCTGACCCGAAAGACTCGTGTTCGATCCCGGCCACGGCGGCCACGTTTCGATGGAGGCGAAACGCTGGAGGCCCGTCTAGCGGCCGATGTCGGTGCAACTTAAAGGAACCCCAGGTGATTGAAATTTCCGCAGCCCTTCACTACGGCGTACTTCACAGCCTGAGTCACTTTGAGACATTAAACCCCCATAAACCAAACCGAAACACACTGTGCCTTGGGGAGACCACCTGAACGCATTGCACTTAAAAAAGGACAGGTTTTTTAGGGATACCTCCTTCGGCTCCCATACAAGTTCCAACTGCGACTACCACTTCGCGACGACCAACTCCGAACTGCACTACCGCTCGCTTACTGGCAGATACACATAGCACGAAGCAATAATAAGAAGAAAAAATACAAATAAACGTATTCATAAAACTTAGCGACAGCGAGATCGCGAGGAACGCGAGAGCGAAAGCCCCGGAGGAGTGACGACGAGCAGGAGGGATGGGGGAACAGGGGAAAAAGTGAAGAGGAAGAAGGGGATGTTCGAAAGGAGGCGATGAGGACGAGGTTTGAACGTGGCGCGCTTGCTTGCCCAGACAACAAGGGCAAACACCGGGGAGCAGCGCGGGGCCAGAGCAAACACAGGCGCGACGGACGAGAAAGGCGACTGAGACACGTGCCAAGATTCTGGTGGCGACGGTGGTGGAAGCGGATGTTCGATGAGGGACCGAAGGGGTGAAAGAGGGAAAAGCCGCGCAGCAAGCTCCGGCTGCGCTAAAGAAGGGGAGGAACCGTACAGGGCATCACACGAGAACGCGACGCCGCCGCGTCCGGGGAAAAAGAAATGAGGGGTGTCTTCTCCAAGCCCCGAGGGGAAAGAGCGCGCTCGGAATCTCCCGCTCTTCTCCTAGCTGCTCGCGTCGTCTACTCACGCGTACGCACGGACAAACAAACACGCTTCGCACGCCCTGATCAAGCGACGTCCGCGAGAAATCGCTTGTACGTCTTCATGTCCCGACGATAGGACGAAAGTATGCATCGGAGCAAACTTGCTCGCCCCCCGCTGCGCGTGTCTTGCTCGGCCCGGCGGTGTAATGTCAAGCCTCGTCGGGCACGCCCCGAGACCGGGTATATGAGATGCCGACGAGGGATATAGGATTGCCAAAGCGTGTCCGGTGCGATGTCGCCCGTCGCCTATACTTTCTTCGCGGCGTGGGCGTTGCGAGTGCGTTGAGATATGCAAGCAGCGCCGGGTTAGTGTCACGGACACCTCGTAGATAGGAAAGTTTTGGCCGGCCGTTTGCTCGTCCTTACCCTTAGGTTACATTTTTTGTGCAGGCCGAATTCATAGCGTGTCAGCTAAAATTAGATACTGGTATTTATATATTACGCGGCAGCATAACAGACACAAGTCCTCACACCCACCGGTTATGTCACAATTTTCCACCTACAGAGGCGGTACCAGTGTTTACCATCTTCCACGAGTGGTACAAAGGAGAGCCAGCTGCGACCTGCCACGTTTGGCAGGTGCAAAGTGGAGCGAGGAGAATCCCCCTCTCCTCTTCTAGCGCAGACGAGGGACAGACTGGAAGGTGGCTGTCACGCGAAGAGTGCTGTCACCTGCCAAGGTTTGTACACGGAAGAGCCAGCTGCGACCTGCCACGTTTGGCAGGTGCAAAGCGGAGCGAGGAGAATCCCCTCTGCTCTTCTAGGAAAGGGGGGGAGAGAGCGGAAGGTGTCTGCCAAGCAAAAAATCCTGCAACCTGACAAGGTTGGTAGACAAAAGATCCAGCTGCGACCTGCCACCTACCACGGTTGGCAGGTGCCAAAGAAGAGAGAGGGAATCCCTTCTCCACTTGGAGAGAGGAGGATGAGGCCGGAAGGTGGCTGGCAGGGGTTTGAACGCACAGAGTGGCTACCATGAAAGGAGGAGGTTCTGACGCGGTAAAAGGAATGCTCTACCTGAAGGTGGCTGGCATGCTCACAACGAGGTTCTTATGCTATCGCAATTTCACAGCCAATGATAATTAGTGTCCTCCAACATTTCGCTACCTGCATTGCCCGTTTAGGCATTATGTCAGGGGGTACATCATTGCAAAGAAAGTAAAACAAATCACTCGCGCAATGCGTAGTAACATATATTTACTGTCAGGGAAACAATATTTGGTGGCAAGACATTTCATTCTCTTATCGTACACATAATGAAATAATAACGAAAGAAGTCCCTTCGAAAAGGAAGTTCGTGAACTTTTAAAGAGTGGTCACGCCTTAGCGATACATAAGATGGGGGCTTTATGTATTGATCTTCAATATTTTCCGTTTTAGAGTGACACATAATTTAGAAAGAAATTTCATCTCAAATGTTTCCTGCGCTCTTCCAAGCTCCTGCCATTCCAGTCTACTTTTGATTTCTCACACTCTAAAATTTATATTCCAATTGCTGTGAACAGATCGAATTGCCCTGTTTTGTACAAGTTTGGAAGTGTACGGATCCCAGCACACGCAGGTATACAGTGTGTTTCAACTAAGACTTCACACACTTTTTAAAGGTAGGCTTTTTGAGCTAGAAGAGCGCTTTCTACGGCATAGCATTGTCATCGACGTAGTAGACCGGAATACAGCTAGGACTTGCTAGTTAGCAGGGTGGTTAACTAATACTGAATAGTTAACTTTATAACTATTACTGTTAGACTCCTTAATTATTG
Source organism: Amblyomma americanum (assembly GCA_030143305.2). NCBI lineage: Eukaryota > Metazoa > Arthropoda > Arachnida > Ixodida > Ixodidae > Amblyomma > Amblyomma americanum. The sequence goes on from JARKHS020027989.1 coordinate 180,604, forward strand.
AGAGACGTGTAGACCAGCGTAACGAATATCTGTGTCAATTTTAGAATTTCCAAAACGCGGTCACCTTCGGCACCATGGTCCAACAAATTCTGGCTACATCACGCCAAAATACATGCGCTTGCGAGACGCTTGCAGGCAAAGCAACCTCTTCAGCGCACGTAACACGTTTAAATCGCCAAAATTGGTTGGGCCATAGCGCCGAGGGTAATCGTGTTTTCGAAATTCTAAAAACTGATATAGATATTACTTACCGGGAGTACAGGCCTCTCAGTAATTAAGGAGCCTAATAGAAATAGTTAAAAAGTTCAGTATTCAATATTAGTTTCAAGCAGTTTCAAGCAAGCTGTTTTGAAATAAAAGCAAAAAATTCTGGGAAAATATCGCTGGACAATTAATCATTATCGCGACAAGAACATTGTTTGGGCCACGAGCTATGTTCGCTTTAAGGCGTTTCAGAAGTTTTCGAACACCCATCACACTAAACGTGACCTACGCCGAAAAGCCTACTTCACACTAGGAACCACATCAACCGTGCGCGAGTAGCTATGATTGAAAATTGATGAAAAGTAATTACTCAACAGCTCAGATTTACATGTACCGTTTGGAGTCCGGTATAGGACAACCAAGCCATGAATATGTGCATAATATAATCACTGCTTGCGCGGAACGAATAAGTAAAAATAAACCTTCAACTTTATTCTTTATACTTCTGCAGTTAACAGAACAATAAGCGGCTGGACCACTGTATGCGAATCAGTCTAAACCACGCTCCCTTACGTGCTCTCAGCCTGATATCGCTATCATAGGTACAACGTGTCCTACCACGAGGTCGTTTTTATTGTCTCTGGTCTATTCTGTTTTGCTTACTCCCCCAGTTTCCTTTTCTCGCGGGAAGAACGAGCGAAATCTTCTGATAAGCTGTCGTCTGCGGCCTTTGATTTATACGTTTTAAGCAGTACCGCTGATGTTATTTAGATTAAAACTTCACAATTATCGGATGCTTCTTATCAGCGTGACACGTCCCTATTCTATGTAGCGTCTTTGCCAAAAGTAACCAAGAAGCTGCTATGGCGGCGGGAGTGGCCTCGGGGCCGAGTGGCGGCGCTGCGGTCTCCCGCACTGCCCCCCTCCCCTCCCTCAACTGCGAGTGTAAATAGGCTGACGTAAGCCTGCGCCCTCGCTCTCCTTTTCTGGATGGTAAGTAAGCGGGTCTCGTCTGAAGCGAGCGATCATCGCCCGCTTCGGAGCGCTATCATACTGAGCGAGGGCACATGCTTACCTTACGTCAGCCAGTTTACACTCGCAGACAAGGAGCAGGGGCAGCCGTGAAGCGCCGCCTCTCGGCTGAGGCGCTCTCCAGCCACCGCCCTGGCTGCTCGATTACTTTAAGAAAAGACGGTATGCGCTCAATGTGACACTAGTGAGTCCAAGGGAATCTTTACACAAATCTGAAACTTACTGATTCGACTTCGCCGCCATCTCATTTCCTGCCGAGCCCCTTAAGCCATAGAATAAGAAGTTACACCTCCTTGCTATGGTTTTCGGCGTCAGTTACTGTTTCTGCAATTTCTGTCAATTTCATGATCTTAGTGTTGCTGGTTTTCAATCAGCATTTATAGCGGCGCCCGTAACGTCAATGCGCACTCCATAGACAAAACAAGAGTCTTTTACATCAATGTCCTTTACACCAAGTTTAAACTGATTTCTTTTCAGCTTAAATAGATGTTAACTTCGACAACACAGATTTTTGTCCCTCTATCGGATGTGTTCCTTGTTTGGCCTCGGGTTCATTTCAGTGTTACCACCGCATTACAAAAGGGGTAGCAAATAAAACGTAGAACTGCGCAAAAGAACAAAATATAGCTTCAAATGCACACGCTTCGACTGAGCGACCAAGTACAAGCTAAAGAAAAGACATTAGGGATAAAGAACCAACCTGCATGAGCTGTAGTAAGTACGTAAGTCCCCGCCATCGTGCCGGTTCCACGCCCCGATGACCAAGTGCCGCTGCGATGAACGTGTAGCTGTTGTTCGCCGCTGACGACCACAACACAGTGTTAGTAGCTCAAGTCCCGAAAAGGGTCAGAATCAGTCCACGCATTGTAATTCCTGGAGTGCGCAGCCGTCGAATTTGGGCCCGGCTCGCTGGTCTTATCCACTCGGCAAGTGCCGTCACCGAAGAAGTCCGGATGGGAAATCGCTGAGCTGAGGTTCAAGCAACCAACTTCCATAAGCAAAAGCAAGCGAGTAAGTGCCGACGTCATGTTGTCAATTTCACAGCCAAAATGAACTATACGCGACTTGTACACATTCTACATATATCGGCTAAAAAAACAAATTCGCCAGTGGAGGGTAATATTCGCAGGAAAAAAAAATTGCGTCCTGAAATAAACTAAAAAAAGACTGCAAACTGTCTAAAAACAAAAACAAAAGTTACAGCCCCTATATTTCAAATTCCGCATACTGATGCCAACAGTCTCTCCTGTTTAGCTGGCAGAACCAAGTTGCATGTCATTTTTAGAGCGAAGCTTAATTAGTAGAAAAAATGCATGAAAAATTAATAACCTTCCAACCTGCATGAGCACCAGACTTCTCTGACCCGACATTTGAAATGACTCTTAGTCCGCATAAAAATGGCCCAGGGAGCGCTACAATCTACCTGATCCCACGTTCTAGAAACCAGTTCTGAATGGCAAACAATTTCAGTGTTTTCTTGCGTACAGTTATTACAAGCTGGGGCTGTAAAAAAGAAAACAAAATGTCTTATTTTCATTGTTAGCTGTTTAAAGCGTTATAAAAGAGAAAAAAATTAGTTTCTCTCGACGCAAAGAATAGTATAATCCACGATGTGTTTTGTAGTGCTTCGAAGAGCTCTGTTTTGCACTGCTAGTAGCCTTATGGAAAACTGTTTGCCCCTCATTCTTAGCGTTTGTAATATACGCCGCACAACTAAACTTTGCACTTCGTATGTTGTACCTCGAGCATTCCTCTGGTCTGCTGTGTGCTACATTAAAATTCACGCTGTGTGCTAGGTTAAAATTTACAACAAATAATATTACATTCTTCTTTAGAAGAGATATGTGAACCTTACAACTACAAAAGCAAAAGAAAGCCCAAGGCTTCCGCATCAAAAGATAGAAAATAACGACGTCAGCAACTTCAGTTAAACAAATTGCAGGACATTCATCAGGTATAGAATTTTTCAAGCTTCCAAAGAATGGCGTTAAAACCTGAATGGTGATAAAATGTGAGACGTGCCCTACAGCGTCGGTAAGCGATGATTTCGCGTTTCTGGCCATTTATTACTTTTCGTCAGTGATTTCTCGCGAAGGAAAAAATGCGCTCGTCATCATTTTCTTCCCTGTGCGTCTCAGCGCCCAAAATTTTATCACGATCCCTGATGAGTGGCAGCGAAAACTCGGCACGTCGCTGCCTCTACGAGATATGCGAAAAATTCGCGTCGTCAATAGACTGCCGCTGCACATTCCTTTGCTGGATTTGTTTTGCCTTGGGTAAAAAAAAGAAACAATAAAGAGAGAGAGAGAACCAAAGTCAGAAAGCGCTTCCTTTCGTGCGTTTCTTTATTTTTTTAAAATCTTAACTGGGTTCGTCTTTCAGGGTGTCATTTCGTATTTTCATGGACGAAGAAGTGCCCACTGTGCTATTCACATCTTGCTCCAGCTTATTCTAATGGAGTCCGTCTACTTAGGGAAGGTAGTGGCCGCTGATCCTGATCATACGAGAGAAATAACTAGAAGAATAAGAATGGGGGGAGGGGGGGGGCATATGGCAGGTTCTCTCAGATCATGAATGGCAGTTGACCAATATGCCTAAAGAAGAAAGTATACAACAGCTGTATCTTACCAGTAGTCACCTACGGGCAGAAACGTGTAGGCTAACGAAAAGGGTTCGAGTTAAGAACAACACAGCGAGCTGTGGAAAGAAAAATGATAGGTGTAATGTTAAGAGACCGGAAGCGGGCAGAGTGGGTGAGGAAACAAACGCGGGTTAATGACATCCTAGTCGAAATCAAGAGGAAGAAATGGGCTTGGGCAGGTCATGTAATGCAAAGAGAAGGTAGCCGATGGTCCTTAAGGGTAACGGAGTGGATTCCAAGAGAAGACAAGCGTAGCAGGGGGCGGCAGAAGGTTAGGTGGGCGGATGAGATTTGGAAGTTTGCAGGCATAGGGTGGGCGCAGCTAGCAAATGACAGGGTTAATTGGAGTGACATGGGAGAGGCCTTTTCCCTGCAGGGCGCGTAGTAAAGCTGATGATGATGATGATGTTTTCATTGCGCTGTAGAAAACATAATTCATGACAATTTAGAAGGAATACATGAGTGTTTGCTGTCGAGTTAGCTTCGGTATATCAGCGTTCCATAGCTATAGTTTTCGTACAGACGAACGAAGGATGACAAGTTGAAAAGAATACACGTAAACGCTAGACTAAAAATAAAAAAGTTACAGCAAGTGTCCAAAACAAATCCGGTGAGCGGACCTTCGAAGAGAACAATTTATCACCGATAGAAATTGAGTGCTTGATCATTTGTTCACCAAGTGGAATATTTCTATTTGACCCCGGAGACTGTCATGAACATTCTGCAGAATTCAGCATCATGTATTTCTACTTTGTGTGAGGGCTTGTATTTTGGCGTTCAGTATGCTCAATACGCGTTCTCTGAGGAGTATATTTAATGACTGACGTCAGGAGGTGTCCGTCTATTCCGCGCTACCTTTCAATACATTTATTATTTTCGTTGTCTGCGGTTTTGAGCCCGCAACGTCGGTGTACGGCTGCAGAACGCTTATTTTCTTTAGCTCCTTTTTTGAGCCGGTTCTAGACGTTTTCTTCTTTTTTTTCTTCGTGCTATTTGCCGGTCTCAAGCGTACAGCAAGCAGTCAAACAAAAAAAGGCACCCTGGCCACAATAGGAAGATAAGTTTCGGTTTCCGATTATCTGAGAGACAGAAGCGATAAGAAAAATCGAGCGCCGTGAGACACTGCATAACAAGTCTGCGCACCTCCATCGCCACTGTGGTGATAATCCTTCGGCCCCGTGTCTCGCCCAGAACCTTCTACCTGCGCATTTATGCTGTATTTTTCCACAGGAGGACTCTAATTTGCGAACGAGGAACCCGTAACGGGGCGTTCCGATCTCTCTCCGATCGTCTTAGGATCCAAAAGCAATATAAAACCTAAGCTCGACGTAGTGCGGCTCTCAGAAGAGGGATGAAAGAGAAGAAGGGACAGGGAAGAAAATGAGCTAGGAAGAGCCAGCCAATAAGCGGATCTGACCGACGGACAGAACGCTAAACTAGCAACAGCAGCAGAAGCAGCAGCCGAGCTGCAGCCCCACACGCGAGTAACGCTCATATGATAACCCTCCTCAACCTCTATTCTCTCTTCTTCCTCCTCCACCTCCTGGCCGCTGGCTTCTCCGCAACATGAAGCGCAATGCGGGAAAGAAAAAGGTCCAGCGACAAACCGACTGGGTCCGAGATGCGGCGCGCGGGTAACGAAGGAGAAGATGGCGCGAGGGTGTTGGCTGTGTGCGGCCGCGCGCACTTTCATCACGGGGCCAGCCTAATTTATTAAAACTCGCTTTCATCATCTCGACTTAAACCCCGGGCGCAGCCCCGTTCTTCAGCCCGCGCTAGATTCTGTTTCTCTGCTCCTGATGCTTGGGCTGCAAGTGGTGCCGTTGTTTTGTATCCCCCTTTCCCTCACCCTCGCCTCTCCTCCGGACTTGTTTCTTTATTCCCTCGCATCGTCCACGCTCTCTCTCCGAAGAGAAAGCTGAGAGGGTGTCTTCGGCACGGATTAAGTCCAAACGTCACCCGGGGAACGCGGCGGGAACGGATGAAGAAGAGCAAGAGGAGGTGCGGAGCAGCCGAGGTGCTGCATTGCTGGTTGCGGATAGGGACCGGGGGGCGTGCCATTTCGAGTGAGGTATGCGGAAAGTGCGAGCATCGTAATGGTGACAAGTAGCTAGGACTGCGAGGTCAGGTGACCGACGGTTGCGACTGTAATCAGCCACATATCGGAGCTCCCCGATGAGCGGGACATTTTAAAGTTATGTCACATGCGCCGCAGCACTAGCATTCTGCGGACAAAGGAACATGAGATTTGAACGCTTTACATGTACTATAACAGCTCATAGTAAGTAAATTTCTACGAACTTACGCGCTTACTCGCCCGGCTTGCTATCTTAAAGACATGTATGCTGCCTTAATGTATTTCTAAGCTAAAACTTTCATTTATTTATTCACTATTAGTGAGAGATCCAGAGGCCTTTTTAATTATTGCTTCCTTTCTTCAACATTGTGTTTAGCATATTCGTGAAAAACAACAACAATAATATTGCTGGAACAGGAAAAATTGGTACTTAATGTGCAGCGTTGACCAAGAAATTTCAGGGACTAACTTGGTTCCTGGCTCCTGGGAGAGCATTTCAAAATTATGTCTACTGTTTTGTTCATAAGGACTAGTTTAAGCTCAGTTTCTAATACAATTTGCTGTTAAAAAGCAATTTTATGTTATTCAAAGAACAGCGTTGTTTATCAAGAAAATATAAGGCACGGGTATTTTGAGAGTTCTTCACGGCACAGTATGGCATAGCACAGTATGGCATGGCATGGCATGGCGGCACGGCAAAGCATTTTTTTTCAAGGCCGTATAGCTAGAAATAATGTTAATACAACTGCAGCGAAAAACCTCACAATGAAGCCATGGAGTGTAACTTATTTTGATTCTTTCTTTTATTAACGCTTTCTTAGTTTTACTGGTTTCATATTGAACGTTCTTGCATAATATTTAAAAGTTGTCTTTGATTTTTGCTGGAGTTTCAAGAGAGCCCAAATGCTTAAATAACAGCACGGTGCGATCTGCATTGACGACACCACGCTTCGTGATTGTGCCGAACACTACTTACTGCCTTTCTAGGCAGAAATTAGTGTCTCCACAACTCTAATATTTCGATAATGAAGTCACAGCCGTCACCTGTGTCATGCATCTAATATTTTCATGCAGCCAGATAGTACGGCATTATCAGAACATTCTTGCAGTTACCATCTGACAAAAACGTAGTGTGAATGATGCAATATTTCCACTCTCTTCCTGTCCATACTCATACTCTGCCTATGTAAGAATTTTTAGAACCTTAGGTTTGTACCTGACACGTTTGTTGAGTTTCGTTGTGCTTTCCTAGCATATCACATACTGCTGTTTTTATGATTTATGTGCGTATTCTCTAATCGCCTCCTTTCATAGCCTCATGCAAGGCTGCAGTATGCTAAATAAATAAGCGAATAAATAAATAATTTAACTTACACAAATGTAATTATCGAAATCAGCTTAGATATAAGGGGGCCGGCACAACAAACCAACAAACAATATTGCGCCTACTAAGTTCACAGAAAAAAAAAAGCAGCTCAAAATGGTGAGTGATACGAGTGTTTAAATGGCGATTTAACAAGGGCCGCAGCGCATGTCTTACACCAACCCTAGAGAAACAACACACGCTCGTATTGTTACCTTAAACTGCTTTCAACGAGCTTTAAATGTGAGCATCATCAGTACGCCAGTCCATGCTGTGAGATTAAGTGCCATGGTGGCTCGACCCGCGGATGTTTAAGTTCGACAAGGTCTTCGACGGCACAGCGTGAAAAACTAAGGCCCTAAGGGAACAAGAAAGAAACAGGAACAAAAAGTTCAGACAGCATCACGCATTGCACAAAACGTGAAACGGACAGCGAGAAAGAAGCGACAAGAAAAAAAAGCAGAACTTTGGCTTCAGCCAGAAGGAGTGAGATTGCCGGCGCTCGGAGCACCAAGAAGAACTGTAAGGAGTTGGGCTGGTGGGAAAGAACAGGGGAAGAGGTTCTGTTTTAATCCGCTAAGATCCGCTTAGAGCCTGCAGACTCGGGATGAGCCCGGGGGGTAAACATGGAAAGACCAGCGGAGTGTCGTGATCCTGCTCCGAAGCCTTTACGGCTCCATCGCGGATCGACCCCGCTCCCAGCGTCGTCAATGACGGCACGCCACTGACCGCTGCAGAGGAACTGAATGATGACGTCAGCGCGAAACAAGGAGCACGCTTTTTTCGTGGGGCTCAGCTGACAAGGAAATGGAAAGAGGTGCTCATTGTGACATGCATGACCATGGTTCGTGGTGGTTCAAATACACGACAGACCACTCTGTCTACTGTAACTATGCTGGAAGATTAGTAATCACACCGCACAACAAAAATGTAGAAAAGGCAGCACTTTCTCGCATCTTTGCCCCTGTTGCAAAAGTACTGCACAATTCTGCGGTGGCACGTTAAAAGACACTGGTACCAGCACTGAATGGCAGTTCTTTTCCGTTCGAATGACTTTGTTACAAAGGCTTAGAAACGTTTTTAAAGCGCTCATTTCAGATTCAAATACAAAGTTTGCCACAGATATTCTTGAAAATGTAGGACCGAATCACTAAGACTTATTGCACTGTCTGTATATTCTGCGTGTCTAACTTACTCAATTCATTGTTATACTTCAGTGCGACTTTTCCTTGCATGTTTGACAGGAAGTTAAATCTGTGGTCTCTGTGGGTTAAAATGAGGCCAACCCTGATGCAAGCATCCCGAAGACCTATTATCTCCTGTTAAATTAAAAGGGCGAAAGATATCGCAGAAGGAATGGTCCGCAACCTGGTGCTACTACCCACAAGCCTACCTTGCGCAATGAGTAAATGAGGATGGATATATGAGGTCACACTGTGTACAATCCTTCACTTTTTTTTTCTCAGCAGGATACGCAAATAGTCACAAATGGCAACTCTTCTCTGCAATACGAATGGTAGTTCTCCGGTGCGAGAACAGCTCTTGGACCCTCGCTCTTTACTCCATTGCGTTTTCAGGGGGCAGAAAATAACTAAATAATGTAACAGACAGTGATTCAACTAGGCTACGGCTCAGCGAAAACATTCGGTGAGAGCCGCCATTGGTCGCAATTAACAACTTGCGTAGTTTTTTAGGTCAATTAAGCGCAAAAAACTTTTAAAAAAAACGCGTTTGCGGACTCATTTGAACTCTACTGAATCATTTGCACTTCGTGCTCAGCCCACAAAAAGGCCTAGCACGAAAAGACGCTTCTGTCCCCTCCATTGCATTTAGAAGCATTAAAATAAATGTCGTTACAAAAATATGTTATCTCTGAGATCTCTATATTATTAAAATTTTGATAAACTGTAAGTTCTTAAATTTTAAAACAAATTCAAATTTAAATTCAACACACAACTAAGATTCAAATTGTATCGAAGTATAAATTTTAAAATTAAATTCATGTAATGGCTAAGCAAACAATTAAAAGCATTTTCAAACATATTATATGCAAAGTATCGAAGAGTACAGCGCCAAAATGGCAGCGGACAAAGGAGGGAAGTGCGAGACGGAAGAAGTCGTACATTGCCTTTTAACAACTGCCATTTCAGCGCAGTATTTTTTGTCATCATGAGCACTTTCAATATTTTCCGCACTGACAGCTTTGTTGAGTACTTTCGGTGATCATATCATTTCTGATCATTTACTTGGCGAGTTTCAATCTCAGTACCTACGCTACACGTTAAAGTTAGGCAATGTGTGGAGAAAAAATAAGTCACTGTAGAATATAATCTGCAACTCAGGTCCAACCAAAAACACCCGATTTGACGGCGGAAAACAAGGACCGAGGAAAAATAGTTTCCTTGAAACCTCCAGGCCAAATTAAACAAAACTTACTTGTTTGCTGGTGCGTGCTTTCTCACTACCTACAGTCGCTACCGCGTACCTTTGCGGCTGGCGGCTGCAGTTGCACACTCTTGCCTACCTTATCCAATTTCTTAATTGGAGGTTCTGCATGCTAGAAAATTCGTGTGACTAGAGAATTCCACTCCCAAACAGCCACGCAAGCTGTCTTGTTCGTTCCTAGCGTGGAGCACTTTATGGCACGCAGGTGTCTACGGCGCTATGTTTTGCCCTGTTCCTTTGAGGGCTTTGCATTATAAGCATGCAGATCCCCAGGCGATCAAGCATCCAGTTTTATTTTGTAGCCCTACCTAGGTGATCTTGTAACCTCTAAAGGTACAAGGCACGCACCACCGTTGCTCGGTAACAAAACACCTTCGTTCAGACAAAGCCACGCTGAGGTCACTGGGAAAAAGACAGCATCCACAGCGAAAGCTTAGGTCGGTGCCAACGCCGCAGGCAACGCTACTAGATTAGTTTTGAGGCTAACAGCAGCTCAAGGGAGAGAACGTGAGTGAGGAGGAGACGCAGAGAGATCGATGTTGCAAACTAGCTGCTGGGGAGAAACGGGTAACTTCCAGAAAGATAGAGGGGGAGGGGGGGGGGAGATGCAGCTGGTGCTTCGCAGCATTCCCAAACAGGCCACGAAGCGGAAACAAAAGCAAGCCAACAACCTTGCCCTGGCTGCGCAACGCAAGCTCTCATGGCACTGACACGCGCGCTTCGGAGCAAGTGGAGAACAGGTGTACGCCCTGATGGGGCCAGCCTGCCAGGTAGTGGGCTTGTACACAAACACGCGCAGAAAAGCTCCGCAAGGAGTAATCCGGCCCGTATGGCGTCCGCGCGCAAGCCTATGCAAGCCGTGCACACACGCGCGCAAGCAGGCCGCTTAGGCATGCACACGAAAACTGACGCAGAGGGGCAAGGGCGTTGGCGGACAGGCGGGAAAGGCAAAGCCGTTTCTCGCGCCCTAAGCGACCGAGGAGGACGTTGAGAACGAGGAGAGGAGGAGAGGGGAGGGGGAGAGCGTAGCTGCCGCCGCGGCGCATCCGCAGCCTGAGCAGCAGCGGGCGGCGTGAGATTTCCACGTCAGTGGCAGGCGCGCGCAGGAAAGAAAGCAGCTTGCGCGCGCCTCAAATGAGGTTGAGCCGAGGCTAAGGGTCTCGGGGGCGCGCGCTAATACCCTCATAATAAATATGCAAATCCCGGCCAGACTGCTGCAAAGCGGTTTGTGTTTGGGAGGCACCGTGGTGGGGGCCGTCCTTATGCTCGAGCCGGTTTTGCTGCTGCCGCCGCCGCGTTGCTGCTACCGCTGCCGCTCTAGCTGGCTGCCTACAGTGCTGGCCTAGCAGCGGCGGAGGCGGCTCTGGAAGCCTGATCGCTGGTCGGGCAACGCAAAGGCTGGCATGAAGAGCAGATTGTGCCAAGGGTTTTGGAAGTCCGCATTCTCTCTCGTCCCTTCGTGGTTGAGAGAGAGAGAGGGGAGGGGGGGGGGTGTCGGAAGCTCTTCGTGGGGGGCTTTATTACTGCCATGTGCGCCCTGTATTTTTCCTGTTTCTCAACCATCTCATTTCAGTTTGTGGGAAATCTTCCGTGCAGCTGTTTCTCTCGCCTTGCCAAATAGGTCCCATAGAGGGCACCAGTTGTACAGTACCTTCACGGAGGTGTAAGCTTTTGTAATACTTTATTTTGCCAAATTCATGACGCCATCACGCTTCCGTGGCGGTAAGACAAGATCAACGCTGAATGTACACATATGGAATCTTCTATAGTCGAAGTGACTGCTTATTCAAAGCGAGTTATTGGATTTGCGGTCTGTTTCACAGCCTTCTTGCTCACCAAAAACTGCTTCTTTTCCATGAGCCTACCTTATTTCGTCAACATACCAAAGACCGGGCTAAGTTTGCATGCACTACACATTCACTTCTTCCTTTCTTTCCATAGCTTAGTTCGTGTACCGTAAGTTTTCTAGTGTGTGTGAATGGAACGGAGTACGGTGAAAAAACGGCTTCTTCTTAATAAGGTGTGCTCTTAATAAGGTGTGCTCTTTCTGCGGACCATTTCTCTCGCACATAACATTTTCAATGCATTTCCGCCTCTTGTGTACAAAAACTCGCCGATCTAAAAATGTAGAGGGTGAAAATGTACAGAGCCCATCAACGCACATGCATTATTGTTGCATTGTTACGGACAGCGATCAGGGCAAAAAAATAGACTACACTATACCAGATGGTTCCTTTCCTGTGTTTCGAGTGCAGGACAGCCACTTTATTCTCTAAGATGTCTAAAAAATCTGAACTCTTCCTCTCTCAGTCCGCCCCACTCCATCTTTACAAGCAAGCAAAAGACTGCCCATTTTCAGTGCAACTGCAAATGAAAAGAGCGTTACAGCATAACTACGCAAAGAAATGGCGATTCTGGATATAATGCCAGCATGAAAGGACGAAGGATGGAACAGAGCAATCTCTGGAGTTGTGTCCCGGAATCGGATCTCTGGATTATCATGACGTGCCCCCCGCCTGGGGCAGACCTCGCCATAGCGGATTAGCGAATCTCGATCCACGACTGCCCCGCCGGTAGCGGTTGGGAACCCACACCTCCGGCTGCGGCGAAGAAAAAACCTTCGGGCCACATCGGCAGTAAGTGGAAGCGAGGTTTCTGCAGTGACGCCGAGCAAACAGGATATACGTTCCAGTTGTGGCAATGAAGACGTCGCGGATCGGACGTGAGGACTGAACAGATCGAGATGGCGAACCAAGGTGGAACTGCTGGTGAGAAGGATGAGGGAAGGGTGGGGCGAGTAGGGCGTTTAGCTGACGGAGCTATTTTTCCACTCCCCTGCGGGGCCTTTAGTTGTACAATTATTTATTCTTGCTTGGCAGGCGAGGACAGCTCGTTTAACATTGCAGATCACGTCTCAGACCCTTATCTTCCGCAATCGTCAGGTGCCAAGTGTTCGGTCGGGGGGCAGTGTTATTAACTGAACCTTAGGGGTTACCTTAGCCTACAACATCTAGGTGCCTCCGGTGGACGACGCTAATAATAATGGAAATGAAGAGAATAGAAAGCAAAAGGTAATTTTGTCTAATTAAAAAAATTAGAAATAGAGAGAATGTGTGTACATCATTAATATACAGTGCGAAAGCATGGCGTATCTATTTATGCAGAATTAGTATTTCTATGCTTAACATTCATAGATTCCTGGGTGTCCTCATACCGCACCTGACGCAGTGGTGCAGCGGTTAGGATGTGCGCCACTGACCTGAGATGGCAGGTGCTGCCACTGGTGGAATTTTTGCGGTCCAGGTTGTCTCGCACAGACCGATAATAAACGCAAGACAGTTCTGCTCGGACCAGAACCACCGGATTAGAGCTTTTGCAATGAAAGGAAAAGAATTAAGATAGACAAAGTTGGTTTATTGTCACAAAGCGACTTCGGCTATGAGGGACACGTGGTGAAGGGCTCCGGAAAATTTTGACCACCTGGGGTTCTTTAACGTGTACTGACAACGCACAGTACATGGGCCTCTAGCATTTCGCCTCCGTCGAAATTCGACCTCCGCGGCCGGGATCGCATCCGCGTCTTTCGGGTCAGCAGCCGGGTGCCATAACCACTGAGCCACCGCGGCTGCTCAGCGACAAGATTGGAGCTGTGGCGGTGGGCGTTACTAACCCAAAAAGAGCGCCTGAGGTGTCCGATATGGGCGTTGTTCTTAGAGAGGTGACTTCAGGTACTAGGTAACTGAGGCATCAACTGTGTCCTCGATTCCCATTTACAGTGGGAAGGATATAGCCGTGATTCGACCAGCATAATAGTGTCGGCGGACCGAAGTTCGTCTTCATATAATGTTACACTGTCATCAGCATCAGCCGAATCATGTGCATTTCAGGGCTAAGGGATCTCCGAATATTCGTGATAATGCGAGTCTTGTACCAACATCGTTCACCCTACCCAAACAGGTTTGCTTAACTTCATCTCCCCACCTCACTACCTGCTACCCCCAGCAGCGTTTCCTTTCTCTTAGGATCCACTCAGGACAAAAGGACCACCGGTTATCGTTTTCAGCATCACGTGTTCCTACCAAGCTCATTTCCTGCCTTCGATTTTGTAGTAATTAACTTGGGAAAATTACAGAAAACGGAACTAGAAATTAAAAAATAACGACAGGAAGAAAACAAGAAATTTAAAAAAATGCTACCATATAGGTTGCTGTAAATAGAACGAGCATAGTGAAGCAGGGTATGGGTATATAAATGTCTACCTGTGCTTCCCGATAAATAGAGACTTTCGTTTTCAGGTTTTGTTTTTTATAGAATTGGGGGTGGGGATGAGCTCAAATTTGTGTACAAATCGGGTTATTCAGAAAAAAATTACGTAGTTCGGGTTTGGTCAGGTCATTTCTAGCAGCATAATACAGTTTACTATAACAGCTCATTTTTCTGCTAAACATGGGAGGCGCCATTTTTTGCTCATCCTTTCATTAAAAAAATATAAATCGTGAGTTTTAGTAAAAGATTATGTACCCATTAGAATTTTGTTTCCTAATCTATTACAAATCTTTTTTCGTGTACGTTTGCCATCTCTTACGGAGCGATTCTCTGTCTGAGTAAGACAGGCCTGTCTCTATTTCTGCAATGCGAAAGCATTCAACATCACTGTAACTATTTTAAACGCGCAATGTCCTTTGATCAGGGCGCCATTCACGTTGGTAGCGCTTAATATAGCAACTCCAATAAGACCTCTTGTCGGTAGCCATGTTTTGGCCCCTCGCTTCTAAATCTCCCTTTCTGAACTTATCCGCAAATTCATCTGCCTCTTGAAAAGAAGCGTTGGAAATGTTTTGGATCACCAGTTGAACGAAGACACCTATCTAGAATTAGGACTAGATACCCACACATTTTGCTTGCGGCGTCTTCAGTGTTTGGTACACTAAAAGCAACATCGTCCAGAAGGCTCTTGTTCGAGGAGAAATCGGGTTTAACCCAATTTTTTAAGAATTATGTTAGGGGTGCAAGAATCGGGTAAAATCGGGTTTTACCCGAAAACGAAGGGCCCTATATATATAGTAGTTCAGAGTTTCTTACCATGCCGAACATTTTTTCTTGCAATGAAAGAGTGGAAGAATAAATATTACTGTAGTGCAGATGAACCTCGTTGTAACGAAGTATAAGGGGCCCGGCGATTACTCTTTTACAACCGTAGCTCGTTATGGCCCGTGTTGACCGAGATTCCAAGAATAATCGTCATTCCTTCGTTATACCCATTATTTTGTTATAGAGTGCTTCGTTATATCGAGAGTCGACTGTATATGGTAACGTTGACTGCATAACCACGACGCATGGGGGTAAAAGTTTAGAGGTTCATGTTATAAAAGCTATCCTTCTAATTCACTTTAATTAGGCAGGTAGTGGGCACAATTCTGGCGTCATTTAGACGAGTACCTCGAAAGTAAGCCCATGATCTTTTGAATTTCGGCAGAGAAGCACACAACAGAATGCAAGAAACAACATTACCCAGGTGTAGTACACGGTTATAAAAGAAGGCATAATTCGACGTAGCACTTCTAGCGCTCCTACATAATCTGTCTCACCCAACATGGGATTACATGCATAGCCCGACGGAAACAAAATTTGATCTAGTCAAAAATACACATAAACGCAAATAATATTCCCGCAATAAAAAACAGGGTCCGTGAATATAACGCGTCACAACGTGAGCTCATACAAAATTGAGGCCAACAAACTACATAAGCGGATAAATGTTAAGTACGCCGTGAATTCCAATATTCGTAAGCGAATAAAACACACTTGCATAAAACTTATGAAAAAGTAAAGCGTGTAGAATGCAGAAGATATGCACTATTGTTCATTAAAAAGCAAGCTTATTTCTATTGTTAATATATAGAGCATTCTTGTACCATAGATACAAGGGGTGTTTAAAAATACTGCAGCATACAATATTCGGGAAAATGCTGACTATTGCGACAGTGAAAATAAGTAAATTACTGAAAATAGGTGTCACGCAGACTTTTATGCATTAAAATATTGTTGTTTCCGTGCATTTCCCACAGTGCAATACATTTAACTTATGGAGCAGCGCAAACCAGACAATTCGACTACCGCAGTTGGTCGGACAATGCTGCTGTACTTCTACTAGCCCCGTAGAACAGCTTTAAGCGCGTCCACTGCTCTAATCCCAGTATGTGAACGCGGCTCTCGACTTTCGCTATGGCGAGACAGGACCCATTCTTGCTCTCGCCCAGTCCAAATGCGTCGCCTCGTCTCAGTTTGATGTGGTGACAAGGTGGATGTTACAGTAGCGGGTTAATCATCGCCCAGCTTCTCCTTTGAGTGAGTGAGTGAGTGAGTGAGTGAGTGAGTGAGTGAGTGAGTGAGTGAGTGAGTGAGTGAGTGAGTGAGTGAGTGAGTGAGTGAGTGAGTGAGTGAGTGAGTGAGTGAGTGAGTGAGTGAGTGAGTGAGTGAGTGAGTGAGTGAGTGAGTGAGTGAGTGAGTGAGTGAGTGAGTGAGAGTGCTGAATTAATAGTTTTTTTTTGTGCTGGTTATATTAGCCCTACACTATCGGCGTTGGTAGTTAAGGCTTCTTATGTAGTCAGGGCAGACCACCAGGCAAGAAGTATGAAAATGAAGCTTATTGCTCACGTGTTACTTCACAGTTTTCGCTCTATAGGCAAGCAACTAGTCGTTGTTGATGCAACTTTAGCGAAAAATGGTGTGCCGTCGAACATTCCCATTTCTTCACTTCCTGTCCCAGCCAAAAGGTTCGCCACGTCTCAGGGAATCATGGCAAGGAAAAAAGAAACAGACAAAAAAAAAATGAGAGCGATTGCGTTGGAAAGAAAAGAGAGAGGGGGAAGTGGCACTGAGGAGAGGAAAGTGTAAATAGAGAGCAGAGACCACCCCTCGGCACTCACCGCCATCTGGTGCCGGCATAGTGCAACATCTTGCGCCCGCCGCGGCCGGTATTGCGGGATATGGTTTCAGAAACGAGGGTTTTGGCTGGCGTACCGACGCAGAGGAGACTGTCGAAAGCTATATGACGGAAGAATAAAGAAAAGAAGCCCAATGCGACAACAACAAAGCGGAATTTCACGCCAAAGGGGCGCGCTCTCTCCTGGCAGCAAATGTTCGCGGGTTTTTCCACGGCCGGCGATGTTTCTTGGGCGCGGGCCGGCCAGACCGAAATGAACGAGCGCGGGGCAAAGCGCCGAGCGGGCCACAACCACCCTCGGCTGGGAGAGACGCAATATCGCCGCGGCAGCCGTGCCCGCGGTAGGACTGCGGTGCGGCGCATTTGCCCGAAAACGAAAGGCGAGGGAAAAGCAGTGGAGACGCATGGTGCTGCCGGCTTTCTCTCGCTCTCTCTCTTTCCACTGGCGTGAAGCGTAGAATAACAATTTATACTGGTCCTTCTTGCTTCACATCTCTGTTCACTTGAATTTCTATATGCCCCTTTTCTCTGCATCTCTGCGCCCGCAGGACCACCGATATTTCTATTTTCTGTTTCCAGAATTCACGAGTAGAAGCATTCAGTGAACGAAGAAGACGCACTGAAATATTGCCCAGTGACAGTTCTGCGTCAAGCAGTGCATGTTGATTGTGCCGACAAAAACATTGTGCTTTCCAAAGCCCATTTTTCATCGCAGTTACTACAGAAAGTAAAAGTAAAACGGTTATTCTGAAGCGGCACGGCCATTCAGTGTGAAATCCAAGAAATACATTTTCCTTTATTTTGAAGGCTCATTTGTTTTGTAAGTTCCACTAAAACACTCGAAAGAATCTAAAACGAGCGCACCAGATAATATATATTAGGACACTGATGGCTATCCAGTCGAATTTCCGTAACAAATACATGTTACCGCTTTCAAAGCTTGGCAACAGTCTACGAGCTTCAGGTCCAGAAAGACCAGTCATATAAGTTTATACGGGCCTCAGGACACCACGGTCAGTAAGTCAATGTACAGTACTGGGCAAGGTAACCCGAAATGGTGAAGCGGCGATGAAAAACACACTGACAACTTCAACGCTTGATGAGTAAGGCACGAAACTCGGCGAAAGCTGTTTGACAACCTGCGCGTGTACAGTACGCGTTATGTGAGACGTAGACGTCGTCACAAGCGGCGTGGCATTGCTTTCTGGAGGGGAGGGAACGCCCTCAGTGGCAACACTTCTTATTCTTCTCTATTTGCGCTGTGCAATTCGCAATTGCCGCGAGGGTCCTCAGTTAATGATATTGACAGAGGAGGCGTTTCTCCGGCAGCGGTCAGTATACGCTGTATCAAGCAAGTAGCAACAACTTGTAGGCCAGCTTGATAAACATTGGTACACGAAAGGATGAATGTGCGTAAAAGCGTCAAAGGTTAGACTGCTTTCCTCAGGGCGCCACAGCTCGTCCATACTTACATAGCTGTGCAAAGATTAGGCCGTGGAAATGTAGGCATTCGACTATAAATACCCACAAAACGACAATATCGAATTACCCTGTGTTTTTTTTTCTGGCTTCAACAAATGCTGCCATTTGGTGCAGACTTTTTGGAATAAGTGCCTCGTCAAACTTTCTTCTCCTGCTTTGGCGGTTGGATATATTCAAAGCGGACAACACAACGAAAAGAAAATGTATACAAGTAGCGTTTCGTGCACATATTTGGCTAAGTGAGAGGATGATTCAGCAGAGAACAACCGCTGCATACATGGTGAAGGGTGCAGGCTGACTACCGTGCTGTCAGAAGACACATTCGGCTAGGTGAAACGCTGGAGTCGTTGCGACTGCCTAAAGAACATCAGGCGGGTACTTCTCGGTTAGGATATGATGCCATTTACTGCTGAGCTGAGGTCCCACGAACAGTCATGTTAGAAGTTCACAACAAATCTCGCGTGACATGGAATCAAACTTTGTTAGCTATAAGGATATGCTATAGGGAGAATGAGAAAACTTCAATGTTTACGAGTGGGGAAGTCGTTTATGGCAGCAGGCTTGCAGGAATGTGAGCACTCCGTGTCGAACTGTGACTAATTGTGCGCCGCTCTTTTATAGTAGCAGTATTTAAAGGTAAATATTAGCGACCTGTTTGCTGTTAGTACAATTTGGCTTTGCTACTAAACAATGAAGGCGTTGCTCAAAACCAACATCCCTTGTCGCTGAGATCAGACGCTTAAACTTGATGACAGAACGTGTACAAGGATAACGTTAGAAGAGAATGCCATGAAACATTAAAGCACCCCAACTAATGCACTGTCCGCTGCACAAGACTGTGCATCTGAACTGTTGCTACCCAGCGCGAAGGATATGAGCTCTGGACTCGGAACCCAAGAACGATGAGGAGAGACGGAAGACCATTCTTTTGAAATTTTATTCCGCAAAGCTCGCGCCTTCGCATGCGCTTTTTGTTCATGTTCTTTTACACAGTATAACGGACATTTACTTGTGGATGCCTCTTTTGTTTGTCAAAATCAATCTACGTCATTTTGCCATCAATAAAGAGCACGATATTGTCTAGAAATGGCAACCAAGACACAGAGACACCGCAGCCAATTATCGCGCGTACGAAAAAGTGCGAACTGCTCACCAGGATGGCGGTTGTGTGCCGATCCCCATTTTGAGAGCAGACGCAGAAAATAGGCTTTGAACAATTGCGCTGGAGCTAGGCTTTCCTCGTCGAATTCCAGTGACTTTTCAAACACACATCTACAATCCCTGGACCCTGACCCGAAGCTCAGGCTTCAGCACGGCTACAGCGAGGTGAAGCAATTTTGCTGTCTCGCCTGTGGCTTGGTGTCACATTTACGAACCACTGATTCTTTGCTGTAGGTATGGCTGATAACAATTCATGAGCTATCGGTAGATGCGACGAGGCCATAGCACACATTCTTTGTGTACACCCTGCATACTGTGCCGAAAAGCAGTCTTTGTGCCATGCGCCAGAGCGCCTTGATTAACGCCCGCTGACTGAGATGGATTCTCGGACGGTGGCCATGGCCATCGTCGGCGGTGAAGGCCTCCCAGGAACTGCAGGGTTTCGTAAGAGCGTCAGGCGTGTACGATAGGCTGTGACCTTACCGCACGCCTAGTCGCTTCGCTTACTCATTTCATTTTCCTCTAACTCTCTTTTCTCCTTCACCCTTGAATCCCCTCATTCCTTTCCGCCAGTGCAGGGTAGCAAACCGGTTTCTTCTTCCGGTTAACCTCCTACTCTTTCCTTCTCCTCCTGAACATTAAGTTTTGCGTTCGGTTTCCCCGTCCTCTGAAAAATCACGGAACCGCAACAACCTGAGAAGCCCAGATAGAGGAGACATTACTGTTGTCAGAGCCACATGTCCCACTTCAGAACCAAGTATGTGTTCTTCGTAGCGCAGTGCTCCTCAACACGCAGTCAAGAAAAAATTGAGAGGAAAATGGCCATTTTGCCGCTTTCGCCTCCTACGCCTATATATACGCTTGAGCGTGTGCACGCTTACTCGCACGCACACACTAGGCAAAAAAACAAAGGAAAAGAAACGACAGGTCATCCCGTTTTATCCTGAAAGATAACCGACCGGGCGGCTTTGGGCCATCCAAGTTTGAGGAGTAAAGTCATCGTCGCCAGCGTAGCCTCCGTGCTCCCAACCACTCCTGTACAAGAAAGAAAGAAAGAGCTCGGTTGGTGGAAGAACGGAGGTGCTAGCAAACGGCTGTAAGACAAGCAGCTCCCTGCCATAGACGGGAGCTCGCCTTTCTCCCCTTTTAATCTCGCCATAAGCACGGTCTGCTCCCGCGGAGCAGTCCGAGCGACTAAAGCCCTCCCCGCACTACGCACGGGTCTCGGGGAAACGCTGCAGAGGCCGCACGCAAGAGGAGGCCGTCCGCATATGGTGGCAGCGCGGCGGCCGCCACTTCGTTTGCTGTCCCTGCTTGCTGCGCGCCGCAACCATAGAAAGGAAGGGGGAGGGGATCGGCCGGGACCCAAAGCCCCGGAACACTGATCGCCGATAAGTTATGATGGAAAGCCGCCCCCGGGCCCCCGGCACGGGAGGCGGACACCGGGCGCTTTGCCGCCGACAGGAAATATATCGGTAAATAGATCGTTCCGTCATCCATTGTTGCACTACGCCCGGACCGATAAGAACGCCCGCGCAGCAGCAGCATCAGTGTAGGGGGCGCACCGGCGGCTTTATAGACTGGCGGAGTGTCCCCCTCACTCCTCTCCTGCGCCATATCCTTCCGCTAACACACTCTCACCCTCTCTGCGACGTAGTGGACGGTGTCGTCTTTGAGCTCGTCCTATCACTTGCGCTTTCCTTTCTCCCTGGTTACGAGATATATAGGGCGAGGCAAAGAGGAGGGAATGAACCGTTGATGGCGTTGGGTCCCCCCAAAAAAGAGAGAAAAAAGACGGGGGAGCGCAGCCACTGGCGGCCTGGTCTGGTGCGTGGCTGGAAGAGAAGCGTATGAATTATGGCGCCGCCGTATATACCCCGATGTCGAGTGGTTAACGGGCCCTCACTGGTTGCGGCGGCTGGCTGCAACCGAGGCCTGGGGTATACACTTTCTTGCCCAGTTAGATAGCGGTGACCTCTATGCGTCTGGGCGTCGCTGCGTTCTTGGTCGGTCCGTTTATGCTTTTTCATCGTCGTATATATCTCGCTCCGTCTACTGTGTTGGGTGGTTCTTTGTTTCATTACGGCACATTTGTTGTTGTATCACCGGCCTCTGCAAAATAGAGAGAGATAGAGAGATTAAAGGGTCATAAATGGCATCCGAATCGCTGGATAGTGCCCATCCTGATTAAGGCCAAATTATTAAAGGCGGAAATCACGCGAGAAGAAGTTATTCATATTTTTCCACTGAGATATGGCTATATCTAAACGAGGAAGACGCTGTAAAATCGTACACTTTCGCGTTTCGATCCCTCAACTGCTCGGCCCGTAGAGCTCTGAGTTACGTGGTGATTATATGCTCCTGTCGTCTCCTTGTGCGAAACTGTAAAGCCAGCATCTGCTCACGGCTGGGTAAAATCGTAAGGCAGCCCGGTGCACTTTCATAACCAGTAAAGAATTTTGCATTTCGTGCCTTCTCTGACGCGCAAGAAGCCATGAAAAATGCAGAGCGCGAGCATAAATGTTTGGAATTTCGTTCTCTTTGTAACAGCCAGCATTGCCGCCATTAAAGATGAGAAGTATCAGCTACTAATGCTTGAAAAAACGGCTTAGAAAACGTGGACGTTGCTCGTCTTGTCATTCGTCTCGTATTTTCGTGCTGTATATCCAAGATCTAAAAGCTTGAATCAAGATGCCCATTTGATCGGGGAGGGTTAAGATTGTACAGCAGTTGGGAACTATAAGATTAGTACCTTTGTGCATCCGTCTTTCATGGACAATAGAGGCTTCATTCAAAGATATACTGAGTGCTTTATGTTTTGTTTTCATCGTGAAAATCTACTACTTGCATCGGTGCAAGAAGGTAGCTATTCGGACTGGTTAGTACATACATGTTATGGAAAAAAAAATTAACACCGCAACGAAAAGGACAAAACACAAACGAAAACATACACTGCCAGCGAATGCCTTCACTTCTGTTCCGTCCTGTTTGCTGCGCTGCTGATTTTATTTAGCCTCGACTATCCTTTTGGTACATATGCCTGGTTGGGGCGCTTGATCACATGACAGTCTTGCTAGGCGACCAATAAAGAAATAATTGCTGGTGGATGTTTACGACAAATTTCGAACTGCAACCTGTGTTCTCGAGGGTGTCCTTGCTTGCTCCTCCTGTGGCCTGTAGAGCAGAAACAGCCTTTAGATTATGTAAAAGCAATAATACAATTCTCTATAGTTTAGACCGTTCCCAGGATGGTCAGTGTTATGGAGCCATTTTTCCAACGGTAAAATGGACAAGAACAGTCTTTTATTCGTAGAATGGGACAATTAACTTAAGTTCCAGCACTAAGCATTGTCAGATAACAGCACTCTATAAGCAGCACTCCAAGTACGTAGGCAGAGCTTTTCTTAGCTGCTGTTTGGCGCTGTCGTTAAGTCGCTAATAATATTCTTTGTGCGACGTGACCAAAGTTGCGCCCATTGTTGAGCACGCGTCAGCTCAAGTCGCCGAATCATAAAAAGCGCTGAATTTGCTCAGCAAATCTCCCGGCCTTTGACGCGAGCAGCTATAGCCAGCTTGACGACGGTTAACACACTCAGAATTCGCAATTGTTTTTACTGCTATCTCCATTGCAGCTCACGTCAGCTGTGAGCCGCTGTTTCCATCCTGGCGTCGCCGTATAGTTTCCCAATCAGAATCGACTAACTCCCTGCAGGCCTACCGCACGCACCACGCACGGCATTTGGCAATGCTCGGGCAGCGATCGCCTCGAACACGACAACTAACGTTTAGCGAACACCCGGGAGCGTATTAAGGGAAAGGAAAGGGCGGTGCAGCTAGAAAGGAAGGAGGCGGGGTAGCCCTGTTTAATTGCGTTTTCATCGATTAAATTAGCGTGCGCGGCTACGAGCGGACGGCTTTTGTCTTTGGACTGTGAGTATAGGACAGAATGCCTGCGCACGCTGAAGCTTTTGCTGCTACAGAAATTACCCAGAATAAAGAAAATAACTAAATCAGAGAACCAGAGTGAAAGAGACGAGGTTGGTCCTATCAATAGGCCGAAAGACCAATCTAATCTATGCCGTTAGCTTCCAAACGCGCACCGCACAGTAGTGAATCGGGCGCCCTGTTTTCCCCGGCGCTTCTAAACGCGTGTGAATAGCGCCGCTCTGCCGTTTCGACCTTACAGCGTATAGGTTTACCGTTGGCATTTGCAGCTTCGCGTTTGCATCCTGCGCGAAGCGGGGCCCGGCGTTATTCATTTAGTCGTATCCTCGGCGTCCTCCGGAGCGTGCCAAAAGCCCCTCATTCGATACAGGCGGCACATCAAAGGCTCACAAAATCTGTGAAAAGACGCAGCGGAAGAGCTCTTTCATGTTGTATGGCTGTGTATATGCCTTTTCTCGTGAGTGTACATAACGTCGCCGGCGATCGAGAATGCTTGCGTTAAAAATCAGATTTACTGACGTAAGTTGTGAACGCTGTTTGCAGCGCTGTACGATCAAAAATTACTCGTCAAACTCTGACGTGCTTTGGCGCGTATTCGTAGAAACTCTGAAGGGGTCCTCTATGTTATAACTCTTAAATATCTCGCGTACGGTGTCCTCAGTAGCGATACACCCTTAATATTATAAATATGAAAGTTTCCTCCGGTAAGTATAGCTACCGACGACAAGGAAACCAGGGCACGGGCATGACCATTAATTCGGGACAGCGCGCAGCAAGTGTCGCTAAGCCTAGCGGCTTATGCCATTTCAATGAGAGGGACTCAGCCATTTTCTTCCTTTCTTACGTTACGAATGACGTCAACGAGCTATTTTTCAATGGTCATAGCCATGCGACACGTGGTGGCAGCCAAGGGAACTAGAAGCACTTGTCCCGAATACACGGTAATGCATCCGTTTTATATCAATGGTGTCCCATTAGTCGACTAAACCTCCCAAGGTTTTCTTCCCTCGTTTTTCCCTCCCACTTCTTTTTCGCAACAAAAAACCACCTGTAACCCTGACGCACGCATACTTCGACGCTATTCCAAGAGGCGAGCCTCGTGTTGCCTCGTTTTCCGCGCGCGGGTTACACCACATGACCCTTGCCCCAAGGGCAATACCGCACCGTGCAATCTCACTCAACCGTTGACGGCGGCGAACGCGTGTTCTCTCTAATTACCAGCGCCTGGCCGAAGCCAGTGCTAAAACGCACGACACGTGATTAACGCGCGCGGACAGACGCAGCGCAGCTCCAGCGAAAGAAGCGGATGGGTGAGGGGGTCAACGCTAGGCAGCACTCGCGACCAGCCACTCGCTGGTGGGCATCCACCAGGGCAGACCACGGTGGACGGACAATCGCACCGCAGCCGAGGAGAGAGAATTACCATCTTTGCATCGCGGCACGTGTATCTTGTTCGGCCTTGCACGTGCCAACTCGGACAGCGTAGGATGCTGGTGTCGGTGGTCGAGAGCGGTGTAACTAGTGCTGCCCGCGGAGCACTGCGGGGCAAAGGCCAGCTATGGCTGAGGAGAGAGCAAAACGCGGCGTCGTTGTACCTCGTTAGACGGACGTGCGACCAGGCGCCGGCGCTAATTTGAGCCCTGTTGCCCTAATTGAAGCGAACCACTCCCTCCGTAACAAGGCTTCTTCCCTCCCTGGCTCGATCCATTCCTCTCGCTCCGTTCGCCGCCGTCTCTGTATCTCTCTCTGGCACGTGGGAGAGCAAACGTACTACGCTAGAGAGAGCGAAAGAACAGGCCGGCGGCGGTAGACACGTCGTCGACTCGGGGGTTTCGTGTACTGTCCTGATTAGTGGCGCCTGCAGCGAGCCGTATGGCTGCTGCGTCGTGGTCCTTCGCCGAAAGCGGCGACACGAGCGCCTGGCTTCGGCCACCGGCTAGAACCTTTTCCCCACTCTCCCTCATTCTCTCTCTCTCTCTCTTCTCTTCTCCTACTCCTCTGGGCTCCGCGCTCAGTCCGAGCGGAATGAGCCGAGTGAGAGAAAGGGGAAAGGAGAGCACGCGTGCGGACCCCGGCGGCGGCTAATCGGGGCCGATGTGCCCTGCGGCCAACCAGCCGTCGAAGGCCCCGAGCACTGGTCGGTTTCCTCCCCGGGCTTGCTCAGAGCGACGAGCTGACAAAACTGCCGTGTTGGACGTCTTTTCTTTTTTTGCTGCGTGCTTGCGCTTAGACGGAGACATCTTGCTTCGCGTCTTCCACATCTTGCTCTGAGCCCGGGTCCGGTTTAGGTTTGATGAAGAACATGGAGCGAATTTCGCGGAAGCTTATATGAGCAAGAGGCGAACTATCACCCGCCTCAGAAGCGTGCAGTTCAGAATTTTGTTTATTACGAAAGTAGGAAAGTTTGCAAGAGCGGATTTCGGCGATTCCGGTTGGGCGACAAGCAGCAGCTTTTGGGCGTCCTCTTAACGTTCAAAAAGATCTAAAAAAGAAAAAAAATGAGATAGACAGATGAGGAACATACAGCCAGCCGTGTCGCAGCAATTTCTTGCGCTGCCTCCAGACTCGTTTCCGAAAAATTGGCATGGTTCGAGGAATATGTACTTAAAAGAAGACATCGCGTCTTCGTCGTACGTCGTCAAGTAAGTAAAAAAAGAAACTAGATGAGCGCAATTAAGACTAAAGGTCCTTCTCGTGTCTATCATTACGCCTCGCCAAACCCTTCTGCGACAGACTATGTTGTCATGCAAGCATTGCCCCGGCAAACCCTGTGAAAAAGTCTTTAAGCCAAATGGCAGCTGCACGGCAGTCAGAGCTTCTATAGTGCGAAGACAAGTGAGGCGTACCAAAGAACACGCTCCATCGTCGCTCAAAGCCCATCTCCGCTCTAGCAAGCGAGAGTTATCAAAATTTTAGTCCCGATCAGAGACACCTTACTTTTCTAAGACGTTGGGATTACACGGTAAAACCAATACGCTTTGAATTTTATTGCCATTTTTATTTTTATATAAAAGACACGTCGTCACAAGTGTTCCGCGCTCCACCGAGAATATGTTAAGCGCCTGAACACGCTCACAACAAAATAAATGTCCTTAAAGCGGCCAGCATGCTCTCGGCGTCATGCTGGCGCATTTTTAAATAATAAAAAAAATCACTGAAGTGTGAAATGGCGCTGATGCTTCGGGAGCAGCAGGCGCAGCCGTACTCGGTCGTGAAAGGCGCGAAGCGGGCCCCTGATGCTTGCTTTCCCGCCATGAGCCAATCTTCCAGACGAATAGACTTCATCGGAGCTGCTGTGCTGGAAGAAAATAAGCACTTCACGTCGAGTCGTCAGAGAGCTCTTAATCACCGAGGCTTGTCGATGCTGCGCTGTTACCGTGTTTACGCGCAGAAACAATAAAATAAATCAACCCGAAAGTTCAGCAGCACAGTTACGCTTCAAGTGGTGCAGTCTAAGTGCGAGTAAAGTCATGAGGATGACGATGCAAGATTGCAAAAACAGGAAGTGAAATTAAGGGTGAACACAGAAGGAGCACTATGGGAATACTAATTTGTGATTATCATTTTATTTATTTCATTTTATTATCGCAAAGGCCGCGTGGGCGAAAATCTCCACTGCTAACGGGTCTGGTCTTCTGGAAGTTGGGAGAAAGACCAATTTTGTTATGCACATCAACCCAGAGATGGTCGGCGCCAGGTCATAGTAAGGTAAGCGCCCATTGAAAAACCAATGGACGCCGAGGCATAGGGGATCGAACCTCGGACTTCCCGCATTCAAGGCGGATGCTTTTATCCTTTACTTCGTTTGCACTATAACTCTCAATCGGCGAAAACGACGTGGTCTCTTTGTGTCCGAAGCCTCCGCCCACCCATCTGCGCCTTCCCGCAGCCCACCTATTACCTTCTATCATCCTCCAGAAGCCTCCACCCACAGAGACCTCCACCCACTGGAGCCCACGCAATGGCGGAGCGAAAAAGCGACGGCGAGGTCAAACTGCAATACTCAATGGGAAGAGAAATCGAAAATCTGAAAGCGAATGTAAAAAAACAGTGTGTGCCTGTATATACAAGGTGTTTCACCTAAGATTTTACACAATTTTTTAAAATATGCTTTTTGAGTTAGATGAGCGCTTTTTTTCGGCATTGCATTGTCAGCGGTGTAGTACATCAGAATTCAGCTTATACGTCCTAACTAGCACGCTAGCTAACTAATATTGAATAGCTAACTTTTTAACTACTGATAGGCTCCTTAGTAACTGAGAGGCGTGTAGCCCACCGTAAGAAATAACCATGTCAGTTTTTAGAATTTCGAAAACGCGGTTACGATGACGCTGTGGCCCAACAAATTTTGTCTACAATTTTGAATACATGCGCTTTCGCGAAGCTTGCAGACAAAGAAATCTTTCTGGGCACGTAACTAGCCGAAATAGCCAATATTTGTACGGCCAGAGCGCCGTGGGTACCCGCGTTTTCGAAATTATAAAAAGTGATATGGATATTATTTACGGTGGGCAACACGTCTCAATGGTTAAGGAGCCTGACAGAAATCGTTAAAAAGTTAAATATTCACTATTAGTTACCAGCCAACTAGTTAGCACGTCTTAGCTGAGTTCTGATGTACTACGGCACTGGCAATGCCA
Source organism: Amblyomma americanum (assembly GCA_030143305.2). Taxonomy (NCBI): domain Eukaryota; kingdom Metazoa; phylum Arthropoda; class Arachnida; order Ixodida; family Ixodidae; genus Amblyomma; species Amblyomma americanum. The sequence goes on from JARKHS020027989.1 coordinate 208,540, forward strand.
TGCCGAAAAAAGCGCGCTTATAATTTAAAAGGCTTATTTAAAAAAAAATGTGTAACGTCTTAGGTGAAACACCCTGGTGAAACAACCTTTCACAATTTAAGCTAAGTTGAGAGACATCGCTTGTACTGTCTATTCTTCCTGTGTCCTTCGTGCATGCTCACTGAATTTTTTTTTCAAGATGAACTATATCTGACTATCCAAACTCGCTATTCTGCTGCAATGCTTCTAACGCAGATTTATTGTATGACATCGTACGATCGCCCGCCAACTTTTATCGCCTCCTTTTACATGCGCCCAAATCACAAGAAAACAAACAAATACACCCGTCTACCGATTTGTCCACGGAGTAAGAGGCGCTAACGAAAAAATGTAAGAGAGAGTCAAAGCAAAGGCAAACAGAGAAGTAACACAAAGGGACAAAGGAACCCTAAGAGAATAATGAAAACAGCGGAACATACTGTTTGAAGAATCTAGCAATCGTCTCCAAACGCTGCGTTGCATGGCACGCCTAGTTATATAATCGAGAAGACCTAATCACATGTCGCACCTCTGAAGAATGTGGTTCTTGAGTTTCTTTTCTCTGGTTTTAAAGGCAGAATGTGTTTGAAGCTCATTCGTGATTAATTTAATCGATCATTTAACTCTAGTTTCTCGTAGTTAATAAAAACAAAACACACTGACATGACAAAACCAGAAAAGACTCCCGCCAACAACTTCAACGAAAGAGTTTAACGCAAGCCAATTGGGAGAAGCCTTTATGAAGAAGCCTTTAAGAAGGGCTTATTTATTTATTTTGCCCTAAAGCACCATGGGATGTAGCATGAAAGGCTACAACAATACATGAAAGGAAGAAGAAAAAAAATATTTTTAAAATCACTCAAGTTACGCTGTTGCAAGTAAAAGAAGCAAAATCTGCCGAAAAAAAAGCGTAGCCAGAGGCGCAAGCAAAGTCAGCGGGAAGGTGGTTTCAACCAATGGACCTATGATGGATAACAGAACAGAAATAGGTGTTTGTGCGACAACGGCTGGAACTAAGCTAATAAGCAGGGCGATAGTCAGCAGCGGTAATGAAAATGGTTGCGCAAGGAGTAATGACGGCAGATTTAGTGAAACAAACACGGACGGCTAATATTTTTTTGCAGTGATAGGATGGATGAAGACACGCTTTGTTTTAATCACGGGATGCTCGGAGTGTGGTCATAACTTGAGAGAATAAAACTGAGTTTCATTATTGAGTTTTTCTAAACGAACAAAAATTGAATATAAATTTCTTCAATTATAGCGAGTGACCCGAAGGAAAACTGCATTAAACAAAGATTAGTGCCCAGTGATGTAAGCCCAAGGTTTTTTGTTATGTAAAGTATACTAGTACAAAGTCTCGTTCCAAGATCATGAGATCATTTCATGATCATAAAGAAATCGCCCTGTGGTCTTAAAGAGTAGAAATCCCGGAATACGACTACCTCTCCTCCCCTACTGAACCAAAAAAATAAATAATTAATAATAATAATAATAATTAATTGGTTTTTTGGGGACAGGAAATGGCGCAGTATCTGTCTCATATATCGTTGGACACCTGAACCGCGGCGGAAGGGAAGGGTAAAGGAGGGAATGAAAGAAGAAAGGAAGAGAGAGGTGCCGTAGTGGAGGGCTCTGGAATAATCTCGACCACCTGGGGATCTTTAACGTGCACTGACATCACACAGCACACGGGCGCCTTAGCGTTTTTCCTCCATAGAAACGCAGCCGCCGCGGTCGGGTTCGAACCCGGGAAGAAAATAAATACAGAAGTCCGTTTATTAGGGAAACAATATTGTCTACAACAGGATAAACCAGAAATTGGTGGATTGGCTGCAAGAACTAATTGCAATTATTCGAAAGCCAACTCATGCCAGAGAACGAACGAACACTTGCGACCATTGGGTACAACTCACGTTACCTTACGTTATGGACGCTAGGCCAGCAGAGTCGCGGCACCGTAGCTTTTACGTCTTGTCATTCGTGCAATGGAGCGATTCGCGAATGTATTCGTTGCACGCAGCCTCTAGACAGCCATAGAAAAGTGCAAGCAAGCCTACCCACGGCTATAAGAAACGCAGCCAAAGAAATTCATAATTCAGCAGTTGAAATGCATTATGTTTCGACTTAAATTATGTTATGTGCATTATGTTGCGCCTTCTCTCACATAGTCATCTGTTCTTGCACATTTTGTTCACTTTCTTGAGAAAGAGAAGCCAGTGCTAGTATCCTGCATAAACTCGTTCTTGTACATGTCCTTGTGAATAAAGAAAAGGCTCCTGCAAGAGATCAAACCGAAGACTCGGCCGCTACAAGCTCGCTTGTTCGCTCAGGTAGCTCGGCGTGCGCCTAGAAAGCGAGTGAGCAAACAGGGACGAGAAGCGTATACACTCTGCCTTTCGAAAACCGTGCACCGTGCTGACAGCTAGAAGCGGGGTCAACTAACCAGAGTCCGAATTCAGAAACCTAATCGCACGTATGAGAGCACGAGACAGGTTTGCGTTTCGCTGATGTCATCATGGGCTGACCAGAGGCCGTGGCTAACGACGCTCCAGGCCAGGTTCTGTACAATCACAAACTGTACTATGCCTGCAAAAAGTTTTGCAGGTACAGGTGTTGACTACTACTTTCGCGCCACTGCACAGTACTAGCGGCAGCGTGTAGGGAAGCGAGAGGGAACAGACGACGGGAAGAGTTCCCGGAGAGCATCTTCTCCGGCGTGCAGCGGCGTGTGGCGGCGGTGGCGACGACCGCCCGTGCAGCGGCGGCCTTCTTTTATGGTCGCACGTGCGGGCTCAAATTTAATTTAAGCGCGACACGGCGGTGTCGTTTGCAGGGACCAGCAGAAAAATTTCGCCGTCCGAAGAGCCCGTTCTGCCACGTCGCTGAAGGGACGCCACGCCGACCAGGGCCCCCCGCACAAAACTGCGGAGAAGCGTGCCACCGACGACGCACCCGCATCTCGGCGCGTACAACCAGCATGGCCTGCGTATGTGGAAGCGAGGCTTATGAATAGGCAGCTTGCGAGACGAAAACTTGTTAGGACATTTATAAAGGCATACTAGAGCATATCAACTTCACTATATGATGTTGCGGTGTATATGCAAGGTTTTCCCTCGTGATCACGGCCGAGCCGTTCTTATTCCTGTTTGAATTGAAACTGAGATTATTACGAAGATAAAGTTAATGGTTTTTTAACGAAGTCATCACTGTGCTGCGAAAGTCCCCTCCCCCTCTGTCTCTCCCTGACTCTGGAGCAACAGCCGAGTGTTAAATCTTGGGCACTGTAGATTTTGTCGTTTGCTAGTAATTTTAACCATTGAAGTTAGACAAAAGCTTCTTTTATTTTGTGAATAATTTCTCAATTTGAAAATCAAATACACATTCTTGTCAGATGGTCTTTAATGACACAGTTTCGATTTTGGGTTGCCAAAATATGCACGAATTCTTTTCTTTTTCTTGAGCGTATCCTTCAGGCGTACATCATTTATGCCGTTATACGTCTTGCACTTTGTGATCCAGCTTGCTACCAAAGTCCGTAATTCCGGCAGTAGTCCTCAACGTCGGCGTGCAGCCTGGACATAACAGTTAGTCAGCGATATGTCGTTGCGCCAATTACTGAGCAGCGGTGGAATCAAACAAGCAGGAGGATGCGGATACAATTTAATACGACCCAAACGAACGTCAGTTAAAATAGCTTACAAGTTTTGCAGAACCCTCAACCTGAATCCGTAAACGTGTTTCGCTTAAACGTATTTCTGCAAACTGAAACCTTCAGTTTAGGGAGCATTTTAGAAAAAGTTGCCGTACGAACACCTAAGCTAAAAATGCCGTTAAGTGTTATGTCCTGGGAGACAGAGAAATCGAACTATGGTGTGCATTTAGGTGTGTCATAGGGTTTCAATTCTTGATGGTTTCCGTGTGCGCGTGTTTGTGAACGAGTAAGTTCTAGCATGAAGGAGATTAAAAAAACAGTAGTGAGTTGTATCATAAAGGAGATTTATAAACAGTTAGAGAGGAATAGAGCGTATGCCTTCGTGCGGGTGTGTGCGAGCGAGCGCGCGATGTGCCGCTATGCACCCACCAGTAAAGATGCACCTCCCGCGTATGAGGTGCTTCCACTCTTTTATATCAATTCATAACGAATGTCAATTTCTTCGCAATTACAAGCCAGCTAACGCTGGATCATTCGCGTTACAAACTCGTAACCGTCTTGTGATCTTTTTTTCACGAGACATTGAACACTTCTAACTATATACGAAAGTAAAAACAGGCTCTTGAAGGCCCTTGTCATTGGTCAGTTATTGTGCCTTTTGGCGTCCTTCATGAAGCATATGTACATGCACTTCAATTGGACGTCTACCCCTCGAGAATATTATGAATGCAGTCCCTACAAAAGTCCGCGCGTGGCCGACGCAACTACATGCCTCACAGGCGCATATTAACGATGCAAACTTTCTTTTTGCTTTCATTTCCTGCAAGAAACGGAAGAGGTCTAAAAATAAAACTTTGTTATACAGCTTGAGTGACGAATATAATTCCATCACCGGTCTCCGTCTCCCGGATACACACCGCGAGCTACAAAGCACATAGGCGAAGAACGTTAGGCGCCCAGCTGAAGTGCTGGACACCTAAAGGCGCCTGTTAAGTACCGTAAAACGTGGCATCGTGAGGCAGGCCACCATCGCGGCCATATAGTACTGCGGCCTACCTCGAAACATAGAAAAGAAATGGCGGTGGAGAAGAGAGAGCCGGCCAGCTAGGGTACAACCAGGGCAGCGCTGCATGCACGGGTCGCACAGTGCGTGCGCGGGATGTCTACTGCGCCTAATTAGCTGCGATGGGACCCCCGGGGATCACCATCCGCGGCCCAAGGCGCCGCTGCTGCCACTGGTGGCGGGGAGGGAAAGGTGACCGCCGCGGCGCCGTCGCCGACGGTGGCGGCTCCCACGTCGGTCTCCCCACCGCCCCATTACGTCTCTCTCTTCGGGAAGACCTCAACCCTAGCCTCCCCTCCGCTTCCCTAACCTCTTTAAGAGGCCGTTTTGTTTGCTTAGCTCAAGACAAGAAAACCCTGACAGCCGCTCAAGCTCGGAATGGGCGCTGAAACCAGGTTTGCGATATACGTCGGAAACCAAGTTGCTGCGTAACCATAACAGAGTAGTACGAACTTGTCGGAGTTAACACGGTCTCAGACTTGGTTACCAACAGGAGGTTACTAACAGCAGGCTGCAGTCCTGCACCGTCTTGACGTTTTCGTGTTTGGCAGCAGAAAACGCAGCCACGGTAGAAAAGGGCGCATTTGAGAATTGTCCTCTTTTGTTGGAGTGCTTCGGAGGAGGTTGCCCTCCGTTTTGCTCTTTCTTAGTGTTGTGAACGATTATTTACGAAAAGTGCGTTCGCGCTAAAAATCGCGGTAGTTTGAAGTAGATGACTTTATCATCCCATGCTATGACAACTTCGAGGTAAAATTTAACCAAACCCTGTACCTCTGACAAAAAATTACGGAGGGCTACTTGACTACGTACGTCCTGTGACTGCGAAAGCATGCACGAGGGGTGTTCGGCTGCGGCGATGGCTCACTACTCTAATGCAGTGGCCAGCGAAGCTGGTCGGTTCGCGTCGACCGGATGGAAGTTGCGGAAGACGACGATACCCAAACCCAGCGCGAGAGACTGGCAGTTTAGCGACCGGATTGCTGTTCTGCCTACTGCTAAAACCCTTTTTTAAGAGCGTTAGCTCTTATCACGTTACGAGATTTCGTGGGGTCTGCTACACCCTTGATCACAGCGCCATCTGAGGCAGCAAATACTCATTACGTATCGAGATTTCGTGAGGTCTCCTACCACCCTGAGATCAAAAGCGCCATCTGTGGCTGCAACTAGGAAACAGCGCATCTCGCATTGAGACTTGCAGCGCCATCTACAATAGCATTGTAGAAACAAATTCCATGTGCCAATGATGACGTCATGGTCCAATATGGTGGATAGAGGTGGAACTAGGTGAGTACGACGTCAAGGGACGAAATGGGCGCACAATTTCGACTTCTCAAATCTAAGATGGCGGCCATTAAAATTGGTTGTGCCCTCTCATTCTTACCCTCCTCCCGCTCCACACCAAAAAATACCCTAAAACGGGCAAAAAAACTATCCCGTTACGGGACCGCTATACACGTACACATTCGTTCCGCTATATATACTCCGACAACAACGGGCACCCATCCGGAGACAGTTGTATGCCGAATTTGGTAGGCAAATAAACCCTATGGGTTATGGTATAGAAATAAAACCAAACTTAAATAATAGGTAAACATTGTATACATGCAATTACTAATTGAAGCGTTACCGTATCGAATATGGCCGAATTCTAGGCCCACCTTCACCCCCCAAACTAAGCAAATTCCGCTTGGGACATATCTTGAGGGGGTGCAACTCGACAATGGGTAGCCGTGCATCGTAATTTCTCTGATAGATGGCGCTAGGCGGCGTGCGTGCACCATAGTCAGCATGGTGGCAATCCACCCTGTTTCAAACGGCATTTATTACATTCCGTTTCTCGAGACGAGCGGCGCGTTGTTCTTCGCTTTCTTCGTCTAGTAAACCAAACAGCTAACGCTCGTTACTTCAACGTCTTCCAGACCGTGGCGGCCTTTTTATTTTATCGTGAGCAGGAAATAAAGAAAAACAGGTGGTGATGGTGCAGTGCTCTAACGAAGTGGACAGCGTAGCTGATCTGTTCGCTCCAGACCTGGGTTCTAAACCCACTTCCTGAAAATATTTATTTTTGTAACGATAGCTACATTACGGTAGCATTTCGAGCCTTCAGCATGGCGCCGCCGCCAACCTGTCACGTGTTTGGTCACGTGGTGCGGAGCAGCTGCCGGCGGCGCGGTGTCGTGGCTGATCACGTTGTTCGTCACTTGGTTGGTCACGTGACCAAGTTCCACTCGGACAGCTGTAGTTATCGCGTCACTCCAGGTTTAACCAAAGCTAAACCACCGCCAATTTTGTCTAGTTCCTGATTAGGTCACGTGGCTTTTCGGACCACCTGGCGTGGACAACGACAACGCCGGATTTTCCGACTCATGATAATTCTTTCGCATTGTTAAGCCTGGTTAGCTTCGCACACACGAACGCACGTGCCCACGCGTGCACGCACACGTACACACAGTAAGTACGCACACTATCCCTGACATTCACATGCACGTGAGAAAAAACAACGCAGCAAGGAAGTGCCATGAAATCATAAGCTTATATTCCCGAGAGTTTTCTATAAATGCTTGCGACCAGTTACCGCCCCGTCATCTCCTCCAGTACAGCGGTGTCAGAGGTATTGCGACACCTTTACATTGCGTCGCTGTCAAATATTCGCACTCCGCGCTTCAGGTGAAAATCGTGGAAGCCCCCACTGATGAATGTATACGCCATAGCTGCGTCATGACGGCTGCCACGTCGCCCAATGTGATATGCTCTGTAGCTGCCAGTGACGCAGAGTTGACGCTGGCTTTCTGCATGTAGTCGTATTAATGTTGTTAGCCTCTGCAATACAGGATCTTAATTTGTTTTTTCATCAGATGATGCGGAAGAGAAGGCGCTTATGGGCGACGGCGACTTTTGCGCAAAGGTGCAAAGCCGTTATAAGAACACCACGTTAAACAGGACTCGTTTTTTTTCCTTCATGGGCCTCCTCTATCAACATGTTACCCATCTAGAGCAGCGAGTTATATACGAAATTAAATTTTAGCTTAATAATGGCGAGTAAAATAGTACTAAGCAACTAGAAGGCTGATATCGTGTGCTTTCGGATACAAAATATTCAAAGGTAATCTCATGCCGGTAATCTCATGTTGGGGCAAAGGTAATCTCATTTCATGAATTGGTATGGTATTGATATGGTATGCTGTGGTATGCTATGGTATGCTATGGTATGGCATGGTATGCTATGGTATGGTATGGTATGGTACATGGTTGGTATGGTATGGTATGTGTCGCGATGATGGAGGTTTAACGTCCCAAAGCGACTCAGGCTATGAGGGACGCCATGTGAAGGACTCCGGAAAATTGACCACCTGGGGTTCTTTAACGTGCACTGACATCGCACAGTACACGGGCCTCTAGAATTTCGCCTCCATCGAACTTCGACCGCCGCGGCCGGAATGGAGCCCGCGTCTTTGGGGTCAGCAGCTGAGCGACATAACCACTGAACCACCCGCGGTGGTGTTATGGTATAATATGGTATGGTGTGTGGTATTTAACTTTCTGAAGCGACACACGGGCTGCGAGAGACGCCGTAGTGGAGGGCTTCGGGTTAATTTCGGCCACCTGGGGTTCTCTAACGTGCACTGACATCGCTCAGAACATGGGAGTTTTTTTTTCATTTCGCTCTCGTCGAAATGCGGCCACCGCGCCAAGGGTTCGATCCCGTGTCTTTGAGTTCACCAGCCAAACCTGAAACCACTGAGCCACCGAGGCGGTTTGAATTAGTTTGTCCCTCGTAAACGAATGGAATATAGCCTTCTGGTGCTCCAATCCCTGAGCTGACCGGGCGTTACGAAACTAGAACTTTTTGGTTAGTGGCATGGTTTTGTAGCGTCACAGGTACAAGCACTCGTGGCGCACTGCAGTGTTTATGTTACATGATATACAGGTTGTACTGGGAAGTTTTTATAGTAGTAACATAGTAGGGTAACATAGCTAACGTTCAGCTACAATGAATCATTGAGCGCATTGCAATTTTGTTGGATATGAATCTAGAACCCATTTCAAACATTTGGAGCGAGAGAACTACAACCATAAGTAGGAAAACTGTGAACCTCTACGACGGCATAAGAGAACATTTAATGCTACTGCATACGAAAAGAAACGTTGACACACACACACACACACACACACACACACACACACACACACACACACACACACACACACACACACACACACACACACACACACACACACACACACACACACACACACACACACACACACACACACACACACACACACACACACACGCACGCACACACGCACACACGCGCACACGCGCACACGCGCACACGCGCACACGCGCACACGCACACACACACACACACACACACACACACACACACACACACACACACACACACACACACACACACACACACACACACACACACACACACACACACACACACACACACACACACACACGCACACACACACACACACACACACACACACACACACACACACACACACACACACACACACACACACACACACACACACACACACACACACACACACACACACACACACACACACACACACACACGCACACACACACACACACGCGCGCGCGCACACACGCACGCACGCACACACACACACGCGCGCACACACGCACGCACGCACGCACGCACACACGCGCACACACACACACACACACACACACACATTTCCTTAATGTAAAATTAACTTTGCAATCATCTGCCAAATTATATTCAATCCGAAATAGAACAAGTTTTCATTCCTTGCTATATTATGACTCACGGCTCATCTAACTGAAAAGCTGGCACCTCTGAATGCGCGCAAGAAAAAAAAGGAAAATGGCGGAAAACTTGTGAGGGAAAGAGAATAATTTAACATAAAGAGGAAGAGTTAAGTGAATTTGTAATGCAAGGAGGAGAAGAAAGAAGACCCACGAAGCGAAACTAAAGAATTCACGGGAACGCTTTCATAGGGCCTCGTGACGGGTGAAAAGGGTTGAAATGCCTACGCGCACCACACCCACACGGGCTTAGTCGTCGCAGGACGCGACGTAGACAGAACGTGAAGAATGTACAAGCATATAGAGACGATCTGCACGGGAGGACACCGAAAGAGGTGATAACGTTCCAAAAGTGTCCAAAAATTTGCACGACGCATTTGACGCGCGCGCGAACGTCGCGTGGCTGTGAAACGGTGCGCTCCAAAATGACATGGTACGCGCCCAGTCCTTCCTGCAAAGCCTACCGAGAAGGGGGCGACAGGCTGGAGTACTTTTACGGTAATTTTTGTCTTGTGCCTGCTTGCTTCATTTCGTTTCGGAGTTCTATTACGAAGCTCTCGTCGGCTCCCAATCGCGTATGCAAAGGAGCTGCCAACGTGCAAATCATGCCTCTTGTTCTTCGTGTCGAACTCGAGCTCCCCCGCCCAACTGCGACTTGGCAGTTTCCATGAATTCTGAATTCTTCCTTTCCAGCCATCGCGCTCACTCCATCACTTATCCCTTCTTCGGGCCATATTTTTATTCCATTTGTTTCGCTAAAATTGAATCCGTTTTCAGTGACACTGTGAAGTCAGCATGCTTCTGTCGATGAACTGAAAGAATTTTAGACATCCGAAATGTCGCTCTCTACAGTTTTTCAGAGGTTGCGAACGGTAGGAACTAGGCGCGCAGTTTAAATGCGCATATTGAAAATGGCACACTGCTGTATATGGCACAGAGATGACTTACAGTTTTGCCTTCATTGGTGCGCGGCCTCGGTATCGATTCCTATTTCACGCTTATCTTCGGGAGAAATGAGTAGATCGAAGCAAATCCAGTGCTGCGTACGGAAAAAGTGACGAATAGGTTTTTGAGGAATGATCCCAGAGCGTGAACGAGAAATTTTCCCCTCTTCTCGGCTTTCTTGTGAAAATCGTCGCGGAAAATGCACTCGGGCGACAGCAGAAAACAGTTTCGCAGTTTGACAAGCGCCCCTTCGCCGCCCTCGCACTCTGAACCATGCCAGCCAGCACGCTAGTCTGGGCGCTAGTATGACTAGTCTGGGCCACCACGCTACTCTGGGCTGCGATGACATCTGCAGTTTGTGAGACGAACTTTGCTGAAGAGAGAAAATGGAACTGAGAAACTTCGCTTCGAAACTCGTCTATTTCCTGTGGCCGGGTTGCGGAGGTCAGAAGACGGATGCGCCTGAAGAAGGCTCAAAATAAAAACTCTCACAAGATTCGCAGGGCGTCATTAAAAAGAGTGCTGGATTTTTGTTGCCAGGCGCCGGTGCGTCACTGCGCAGTACCAACTTTCTTGCAGGCCGTAATTCATTCCTAGTTTGGTTCGTTGCCGACAGGCTACGCGACTATCAGCTTACCTGCCATTTTTAGCCCCATATACACAATTGACTTTGATAGGAAGGCGCTACGGATGGCTGGTCATCCGAATGCGCCGGTGACAGCAGTGCACTCCACAGGGACGATGAAAAGAAGTTTTGAAAGAGATGGATAAGTCGACAAGACATGAGAAAGGACAGTGTCTTACGTAGCGCCTGGTCAGCTAGGCTATACATCAACTCAGCGCCTAACTCAGGTTTGAATAAAGTGACTCTCTACCACTTCCTGGGGGAAGCTCCGCAAATGTGTTAAGGTTTTACGAGAACCTTGATTCTGGGAGCCCGTGACCAAATCAATGAGAGCAATGTATGTGCAGTATGTGTCGAGAGTATTGAACCCAAGTGGTTGTTGTCTAGGCTTTGTAGCGATGCTCCTGTAGTACTCATGTGTGCCCACACTCTCATAGAGGTGCGGACGGAAGTACCTCCCTCATTCAAGAGATATGGAACGCTGGCGGTGCAAAACTAGCCACATTACATGACCCAGAAGCCGGCGCGGTAGGCTGTATATCTTTTACGAAGGCTGGACATAGGATTGAGAGCAGTACTGAAGTACAGTTTACTTCTCCTTCGTGGACAGCACTAACGGAGGAGAGACGTTAATTACTAGTCCGCGCTTTTAAGCCATCGTACCCCTAGTGCATACGTCATGCACGAAGAGGACAGCTGACAAAGCAAAAGAACTATGGTGCCATTTTAATTGAGAGCATTGACTGAAATCAGCAGTGCTGCTGTTACTGATTAAGGACGTCATACAGTCTGCGTCTATAAATAGCAGAGTCTTTGGCTTCGAAGTGGTTTTTATGGCTTATGGGGCTTTAACTTCCCAAAGCGACTCAGACTATGAGGGGTGCCGTAGAGAAGGGCTCCGGAAATTTCAACCACCTGGGGTTCTTTAACATGCACTGATATCGCACAGTACACGGGACTCTACAATTTCTCCTCCATCGAAATTCGACCGCCAGGGCCGGGATCGAACCCGCGTCTTTCGGGTCAGCAGCCGAGCGCCATAACTACTGAGCCACCGCGGCGGCTTTGGCTTCGAAATACACTGCGTGATTAGGATACGATTTGGGGTCGCAGCATATTAACTTTTCGAGGGCCCTGATTGGAGATCATAATGAGAGGGTCTTTTGTTTGGCAGTACGCTTCGCCTGAACGATCAAGGTGATGAAGATGACCGATGATACAAAATTTTCCGAACTGAAATAATTTCCTCCCACTGGCAAATGAAGTAAGGAGTGAAACACGTTTTTAAGCAATAAATATTTCAGTGAAGCTACTATCCACTTCCGCGCCGTGGATCCAGCGTTTGGCCGCGGCGCCCGATTTCAGTGGATGCGAAATGCAAAAACACTCGTGCGCTCAGATTCCGGAATGCATCAAAAAACCCAAGGTTGCCAAAATTAATCCGGAGCTCTACACCAAGACGTCACTCATTAGCCATGTTGTTGCTTTAGCATTAAAACACAGTTATTCCTTATTCAGTTCCAGCGAAGCCTTGACACAGTCGAATTTTCTCGTAGTTTCATGAATCGATCGACGCAAACAATGCATCGACAGTCCTCCGGTATTCAAGTAAATAATAATAATAATAATAATAATAATAATAATAATAATAATAATAATAATAATAATAATAATAATAATAATAATAATAATAATAATAATAATAATAATAATATCACCAGCCCAACCCTAGATTAAAGCAACAATTTTTTTTCACAACCGTCGTGCAACCTGCTGATCCACGAAGAGTCCATGTTTGTTCTCCATGCTGCTTATCAGTGTCGGCGCATGGCTGAACTCATAATCGGGCTGGATTATTGCATCTTGCATCTAAAATGCCAAGCCAACAAGCTCAACACTATTATTAGAATTTTAAACTAAAAATTTTAGTGGCTATGAGTGTAATGCAAACAGCGTTTCTAAAAAGCGCTATTGCCTGAAAAAAAGAACGCAGGGCTTTAAATCAGATAATTTGAAAGCTTCGTTAAAAAAAAGGCGTACCAAATGTGCGTTTTATAATTTGTAATGAACGCCTCCTGCCAAAAAAAATATTACACGAAAAGAATTATTTGTCTACATTGTATTCGTTAGTGAAAACCAGCATGTTAAGCTATTTTCAGACATTAACAGATAGGAATGGTCTGTTGCTTTCAGTTAAGTGTACTTTGTCCTAAATGAGGCTGCAGTTTGCTCTCAACGAGCCGTCCCGGGGTTAAACGCGGGTTAACGAGCCGGACAGGGTTAAAGCCCCAGAAAATTCCTTTTCGAATGATTTTCGGTCATCAGTCGGACAGGGAGGGTGGTCCATTTAATATCCTTAACGTAGTGTATGGTCAAAATTATTTAATAATGCTAACGCATCATGAAATTGATTCTGATATTGCAAAACATATTTGCTGAAATTTTTGCTTGTCATGCCTTGAATGTCTACATAATATTCGGCGTTCACTGCAAAGCACCTTGGCAGCAGAAATATATTGCGACAACGAAGGTGCTTCTGCCCTGCATGAAATATGAAGAGCTTGTATGCACTGAAATGTACAGCTCCTAGAAAGACCTGAATCGCAACGCAAGAAGTGTTGCTTAGCATATCGCCGCGTGTGGTGCAGCCATGTCAGGGTTTTCATGTGTGCTTTGATCTTGTGTTTGCTTTTTTGCCTACTCCCACTTAATCGCAATGCAGACTCTCCTGCGTGTGAGATGTGTGGGTGCGACGAAACTATAGAACACCTTCTTTGTAACTGCCCTCGGTTTCAGCGTGAGCGTGCACTCCTGTCTGCAACACTCCGTCGTTTAGATCCTCGGCCCCTTACTGAATCCAAGATTCTGGGTCCTTGGAGTAAGCCTTCATCGCAGAGGACAGCTTTGAAGGCACTTTTAAAGTTCTCGAAGGACTCAGGACTGAGTGCAAGATTGTGAACAATCAGTGTGTGCCCTGTGTACCCTGCAAGTAACGGCCAACGGACACGTGGAAAAGTGATCATCTCCCTTTGTTCTCTCCCTTTTCTATCTCTACCTCCGTTCCCCTTCCCACGGGTAGGGTAGCATACCGGGCGCTGCCTAGTGAACCTCCCTGCCTTTCCGTCTTTCTCTCTATGTCTATCTCTCTCTTGATCTTGTCGCATTGAAGAGCCCACTTTCACTACACATATATTTACGTATATCCGGGTTATTGCATAATGACATGGGATCACCATAAAACATGACATGGGATCATCACGTGAACTATATTAGTAATAAACTAGCTAGGACAGCCGGCATTATGCGCCGCCACTGCTACTTCTTCCCTACGTCTGTTAACGTACTCATATATAAGTATTTATATTCTCCTTTATTAAGTTAGGCGTTTCATGTGTGGTCAACAACAACAGCTGGAAATATTAGTAAACTTTCCGTCTTACAAAAAAGAGCTTTACGCCTAGGCTGTAGAGTCCCTTATCGCTCTCACACTGCAGGTTTATTCAAAAAGCACCACATAATTCAGCTTTCATCAATGTATGACTACAAACTATGTCGCTTGTATAAACTCTGCTTACTAAAAAATAATCATGCCACAACAAGCTTAGATCGGCTAGCGGAAAACTTCCCTGTTTATAATGTTCGCCATCCCGAGGTGCGGTACGTCGCCAAATGCAGAACCAATTATGAACATCAAATGCTGAAATTTCTACTTCCCACACTTCTAAATTGCGTATTAAAAGAAACTAACATTGACATATCTGGTATATCACCAAAAGAACTGCGTGAAATGTTTGCATATGGATGCCACACACTGACCTTTTTTTTCTTTTTTCCTGGTGCTTTCATTTTCGAATAGTTTTGCTTGACTCATGTATGTGTTTTGTCCAAGTGTCCAAGTGTACTTCCTTAGCCGCCCGCTTCTATGCTGTCCGTGTGCTGGGGGGTCAGGGCTCCTCAAGCTGTTTCTCAGAGATTTTACCTGCACTCCTCGTAACTTTTTTGTTGGGGAATAAAATTTGATTTGATTTGATTTGAATGCTGTCATTTATTCGCTTATTTGTAGCATTTTCCTGAAAAACGGTGGTAGATAATTTCAGTGGTAAAAGGTGACGCCGTTGCCAGGGAAATATGAACGTGCTGAGATCGTGCTCAGTAACTTATACCGAAAATCGTCAAAACGGTCTCAGGGAGCCCTAGTTTAAAAAAAAATTCAAAGCATATCAGCAAGACTGAAAATTTTCACAGTATGGCTGGTTATGGACATCACAGCCTGGTCTGACTGGCAGAAAGTAGTCTGCATGATACATTCTTTTCGTTAATAGAATGTATGTACAATAAAATAATTGTGAATGATCGAGGATCAATGGCCAGAGATATTTTTCGGAGATGTCTTGTTCATATCACAGTCCAAGAAAACAGAAAGTCGTCCCTCTTACAATTTCCAGCAATGTTCAAAGCCTCAAGCGATTCACAACACTCACAAGTGCCTCCAATGTGGACAAATATATCTTGCCGTCCTTCAAAAGAAAAAGAAAAGTGGGTGAATCCACCCCTTATATTTGTTTGCTTTTTGGAACGCTCAGCTAGCGCTCTCCCATCTGTTTGCTAGCAACTTCACCGGCCGGCCAAGTTCACGCGTTTGTTCAGATGCCTATTTCGTCTGCGCATGAAAATCGAGAGTCAAGCAAGTAGCCATGTTCGGTTGGGAAGATAATCCCGTTTTTCTGAAAGAGAAATAAGCAATCACTGACCCCCCCCCCCTGACCCCCTCCCTCCCTTCACAATGTTTTTACAAGGCAAGAAGACCAATTATAAATATAATGTATACCTCTACGCGGCTTAATAATATCTTCTGACGGAAAACTTGTAACTAGGAATCTAGTATTTGGGCAAAAAGAATTAAAAAGATAAACAATTTGCCTTTTCCGCATAGCAGCAAGCGTACATGGACTTCTGGCGTTACTTATCGCTCTAGAAATGGGTATCATTTATCCAGCCATTTAAAATGAGACAACTTCTCAGCAACGAATGAAAACAAGTAGTTACAAAATGATACGACATGCTCTTACCGTAAAAAGGCGCTGTAACACCTTTCTATGCCTGGAGAGGCACAGTGCACTTCTGCAGGGAATATTGAAGCGCATACACCCAGCCATTGTCTATTCACCCTCAAGGCGCTATGCATTGAAGGTCAAATATAAAGCAGATCTTGTTGAAGAGTCAGAAAAACTGGATGAAACTCAAGATGTAAAATGCAATATAAAATGCTCCTTTCAGTGCTTCACATTGCATATTTTTACTTGAAGCACATCAGTATTCAATAGATGGCAGACTAGCCACTCGTCAACGATGAAATTAGTCAGCGTTGATTAGGACACCACGCATAAAAACGATAACTATACAGAACGCTTGCGACAACTATGCTGTAAAGATCGAAAGACCATCCGGAGAAGGCATCGTTGTAACGAGTACACCGCTGAAAGCCCTTATGCTTTCTACGTGTTTCTCACGTAGATATTCATCGCAGAACGAGCGAAATAATACCGTAAATTTGACAACAGCGTTGATTTTAATGAACCATACGCTTGTCAACAGGAGTCCTTGAACGCCTGTGGCCCAAGATACGTCCTCTGTTATCTCTGACCAGATCAACGGAATGCCCGAATGGCCCCGAACCCTAATCTATATTCAGGAACATTCCCTTTTCTCCTGTCTCATTGCCAGTCAATCCCACACCATGCGCTACCACTCTCCCCAAATGTGGCAGACCTGGTTAACCACGACCCAACTGACAGACCAGTTGACTTTGGTGATCGTTAGGCAGGATATCATAGTTTTTCCTCTCTCGCTCACATCAAACTCACAATTTTATGCGCAGCTCAAAAGGAAATGTGCGAATAACAGCGCGACTAGTCGCAACGCTACAGGCGAAATACGACAAAAAAAATGTGCGGCGTGGTTGTAGTTATCAACGGAAGCGAACAATAAAAAAAGGAATACAAAGCAGAACTGGCTGCTTCTTGCAATGATTTTTTTTTCCCGAGCTCTGTCGCACGAACAAAACCTATTTCTGCTACTGAAAAAAAAAGTTCAGCAATAGAAGACGCCCCTGGATACAACGGCTGAACCGAGCCGTATACGTATCTGGCCAGCTGCAATAAATGAAAACGTCAGGGGCGCAAAGACGCACTGAGCCCTATCTCCTCACCATAGTGTCCCGAAGGCGGCCGCGTACTCGCGAGAACAAAGTCTGCACAAAAGACAACCGGCCCGCGGCGGCGGCCCCGGCAGCATATCCATCAAATCGATAACGGCGGCGCGTGGACACGTAACATCGGACAAGCTGCCTCAACCACCCAGCCGGCAGATAAAAGCAAAGACGGCGCAAATAAACCGCGCAAAGGGGTGAGCAAGCACAAACAGCGCAGGCAAGAGCGGAGGTGGGCGATGATATCCGCCGAGGGAAGAAAGAGAGCCCTGTGCTTGCTATACCCAAAGCACATCCGCGGGTGCGTTGAGCTACGTACAAGATGTGGCTATCGGACATCCGCCCACGATTCGGTACTCCGCGGACCTCCAGGAGGATTGCGCCGGACGCAGACCCCGGCCGCGCTCGCGTTGTGTTGCCACTGCTGCGCGCTCGACAACCACCGAGATCAGGGGCGGAAGAAAAAGCGACGTTGTTGGGCCGGAGATCAAGGGCCTTCCGTTCTGCACACCGACGCGAGTAGAGTGGACGGCTGGCCGGAACGGCTACCGGACACCCCCCTCCTGACGAGGGATGAACCGGTGTATCTCGCTCGCCGAAACCTCTCGCTGAGCGGGGAAGGCGTTGCACGACGGAACCCGTGACCAGAGTACCACAGAGAGCTCGTTGCGATGATAAGCCTCGTTTCTTCACATCGTATAGGCCGCGCGCACTGGCTCCTCCGTTGGTCTTGTTCCATTTTGCTTTCCGGTAGTATTTCGCTTTATTCTTTTATTTCATCTTTGGACGAGCAGGACAGGTTATATTTCACACCTTATCGAGCCGCTGTGTGCATTCCTGACATATTGAGGGCTTTGCTACTTTAAGCCGATACTTTTTATCTCCAGTGACATCGCGCTCAAGCTCCGATAGAGGTATGTTGTCATGCCAACGAAAAGTTCCGCTTCGCTGCGTATTGCGAGAACTAGCTAGAATCTTGGACCACGGAAATAAAGAGATGAACTGAAATAGCTAGGGTCGTTACAAAAACAAAAATAAGCAACAAGTAAGTTAAGTCAAACCTTTGAGCAATCCTTATGCCCGTCATGTCCCCAACCATAAATCAGGATCCTTTTTCAGTCATGCGCAGTTGTCTGAAAAGCCTGCACAAAAGCTGTGACCAGAGTTGGTGCGCCGCTAAAAATGCAATGAATATACGAGAGAAACACATCTTTCTAGACACATGTAGCAGGTGAATATCGAATGTAACCTCTTTCTTGTTGAGTAGTCCCTTCTCATTAAGGTGATCTCAAAGCCCAACGCTTGTTGACAGACAGCCCTGCCGACGAATCGGGGCTCACCCCGTTCACTCTACAAAGTTCCTCTGCACCTTTGCTTTCACCAAGTTTCCACAGAGAGCGAACAGACAGTTCAGCATACAAAGTTCCTGAATTATCGCTTTATATACAACTTTTTCTCATCCCTGAGCTCGCCCACACGAGGTTACAGCTAGCCGAGTGCAGGCAACAGGCCTCTCGCCAAACAGCACAGCGCACACAGTTCGATATCTGACAGCTTGACAAGCGCGTCTCCCTAAGCGTCGCCTCCTGTTCCCACTCGCACACGATCTTTTCCTCCCCCTTTCCCTTTTCTCCCGCTGTTCTTCCCCAATCCAGCGCGGCCTACCGACTGCTCCTTCCCTTTAGTCAAGAGTTTCTCGCGCTCTTGGTCCAACGCCGACAGAGAAGTGCTGGCGTGGCAGTGCGTCAGAGCCCTCCGGTGGCGTGCCCGCGGCAAATGCGCGTGAGCGCTGTTTGCATCTGGCAACGGCGGCGACAAATCGGGCCCCCGACTTTCACGAGATCGAATCCGGTGCAAATAGAGAGAGAGAGGAGAGACGCGCGTCGCACGAGCGAGGAAGGGTCAGGAGTTCCTAATTAAACGCCTGTTTCGCCTGCCGTGACGAGCGCCTCTGAAGCCGTGCGTGTCTCTCGATGGATCGTGCTGTTCGCGCCGTGGCGCTCGAAGGCGAGTGCGTGCGAGCACATTGTGCGAGCTCAGGGCCCACGTATCGAGCGCGCGCAAGCGGTGGTAGTTGGGGTCAGACGCGAGTAAGGAATATTTGCGAGGAAGTCGGAAAGAAGGTTAGAGTGGTGGCGCATTTTAGTAAGACGCAGTGGTAACGGACCCTGGTTAGCGCGACGTTTCGGGATCTCAGTAACCACTGTTATAGTAACGATGTGACCATGCTTATTATGAGTTCCATGCGCCACCGAGAAATATTGGAACTGTAGCAACGAAAAGTACTTGATTTGTAGATGTCTGTATATGCGGTATTAACATTCGCAACATCTACTGTTCTCCCTTATTCTGTGTGCTTGCATACTGCTGCTACTCCCCCCAGCACTTCCCGAAAAAAAAAGACGCTTTCGGAAGTTGCACTGAGTCCACATCTGAAGCTTCTTGCAAGTCGGTAGCAATTTTAAGCATGAGGAATCTTTTTGATGCATAAAATTTTTTAGCTTCAATTCTCGACAAACTCACGCGAACATCGTTTTGAAACCGGAACGAACCTTGAAGAGCCCTCTTTCCTGAATTTTAATAATAATAATAATAATAATTGGTTTTGGGGGAAAGAAAATGGCGCAGTATCTGTCTCACATATCATTGGACACCTGAACCGCACCGTAAGGGAAGGGATAAAGGCGGGAGTGAAATAAGAAAGGAAGAAACAGGTTCCGTAGTGGAGGGCTCCGGAATAATTTCGACCACCTGGGGATCTTCAACGTGCACTGACATCGCACAGCACACAGGCGCCTTAGCGTTTCGCCTCCATAAAAACGCAGCCGCCGCGGTCGGGTTCCATCCGGAGTTCCTGGGTTCGATCACGCATCCCAACCTGTCCTACAGTGACCGGAAGAACCAGTCGCTGCGGAAAAGGCGATGCATCGCCTTTCTCTCTCTCACTCCGCACTCTCGACTCTTTTTTTTTTGTATAATCATCACGACGGGAGAAAAGAGCAATAAAAGCGTTGTTTCATTTCCTGCTTTCCCTCGGGCAAACATGGGATCGCCCACAACCTGAATCCGAAGATGAAGCCGAACCTTGTCGAAACGTTCCGAAATACTTGATCGAACAGTTTCAAGCAGGAAAAAGCTTTCGCATATAGACCCGAGAAAATTCGAGCAAGCGCGGGTGCAAACAGAGTAGCTTCGTTTTCCGATGCATCAGATCAGTCGTCCATCCGCGCAGCGTTTCGCCCTGTGGGTTGTAATTAGTATACTGCACTTTTAGCAGCTGAGTTGTCGTCTCCGCCACCGTTTCCTCGATTGTTCTACCCTTCCATATGAAGGGCGACAGTAACCTCTTACTATAATACTGCAGCCGTGGCTGTGCAATGGAACCGTTTGGGTCAGGAGATAGAAAGCTCGCCTATGTGACCGAAGGAAGCTTTACATATCCGCACACGAAGGTGAGAAAGCAGCCAAGGCGGCCGAAAGCGTTTATAAGGCCGAAAAATAGCGAACGAGCGCTCAAGCACCATAAGCAGCTAGGGACGGTGGGCGCGCTGCCCAGCACGAGAAAGAGGAGTGCCTGAACACGGTGGCACGTTGAACACCAGAAGCAGCGAGGGACGCCGAGTGCGCTTCCAGATGGATATAAATTGCTGGCTACAATGGCCCATCAAGGAGCGAAAGCAGCCAGGAACACCATGCGCGCTGCCCAGCTTGAAGAATAGAAGACGCGGAGGCGGCGTCACGCCGAGCACCGAAAGGAACTGGCCAGTACAGGAGTGCGGCTACCGCTGTCTGTACGTGAACCGCCTTAAAATGCGCTACAGGTTACAGGCAGTGCATTTCATGCTTACACCGGCTTTTGACAACAGGATTGCTACATTTTCTTTTCTGTATAATTTCAGGGCACAAATACAAATTTCTGCCCCCTCTCCTTCACCTTTACAGTGTGGCGAATTAATTGAGCTCTAGTCCTGCCAGCGCTGCGTGCACACCTTTCGTCGAGTGGTTTGCCAGCACTATACCATATTTCCGGGCTGGAGTGTCAGGCATGGAGTTATGAGCTAGGGTAAGAGAAAGGGTATAAATATAGAGCCAAGGTAGAAGGGCGAAGAACAGGCTTCTAGACAGTCCGCCCCCTCGTGCGCACAAGTCGAAGAGATAGCCGCACCTAACCCACTTTCCAAACAGCGCAGGTAATCTGCTCAATATTGGAAATGTATTGGCAAAGGCCAGTCCTGCAAAGGGCTAGAGCAAAACCATCCATTTCCATGACCGATTACCAGTGCTGCTTGGTATAACTGCTCCCCACTACCACACACATCTGAACCACGTTATCACAGGGGTCACTTGCTCGAAAGCGCTAGCGAGAGTCTTTTAGACAGCTCTCGCATAAAAAAATATGGCCCACACAAAAACTGCATCCTAGGAGAGACACAGGCAAGTATTCTTGTGGTCCCCATAAGCAGCAGAAAGTGCAGTGCAATGGTTAAAAGGCATTAAAAAGAACGCTCCAACATTCGCTCGCACGGATAGCCTAGCACCTTCCCGCCTCAGCGTCCAAAACATTTGTTGCAGGATTATGACACGAAATAACTGGTCACAGCTTAATCAGCACCCTCGTCATTGTGTGTCCCATTCTAGCGCGAGAGAGAAATATATTTAGGGGCCTTCGTTTTCAGGTATTCTCATTTTTTAGCATTCGAGGAGAAAAATCGGGTGCTGTATAGTTCTTTTGTTTTACTTGCTGGCGTTTGGCGTTTAAATGAAGTTGGCGTTTGGTTTTGCGGAGTTTAACGTCCCAAAACGACTCAGGCTAAGATTGACGCAGTAGTTGAGGGCTCCGGATAATTTCAACCACCTAGGAGAATCTTTTAAATAAGTGAGAGTACTACAGTTTGAGCTAGATATTAAATGGATAATTTTAGGATCCTCAGAAGTATTTAACTGAAGGAACAATTGGAAAGAAAGAATGAAAGAGAAGGACTTTGGGAAAGTAATCAGCAATAACCTCTAGATTAAACAGTGACGCAGGAGTGAATATGTTCATCAAAACAAGTTAATAGGTGCTCGTGTACCATTCTTAGATAAGCGAAACGGGAGGTTATGTAAACATTGAAGGTGATATGCTTGGCTCCAGGTACCACATTGAGCTTGTATGGAGAGGAAAAATGTAAGAAATTAATCTTATTTCTTGGTTAGAAAATTTTGTCATTTTTATTATAAATGAGCAGCATTGAGATTAGCTGAAACATTTGCGGAAAGCAGCTATAAATGAATGGGGAGGCCGGCAAATGCAGATTAATATTAGTATTTTCGTTATCAATAACAAAAGTCACAGTCGTCAATGTCATTCCACGCTGACTCGCAGTGAATAATGTTCATGAAAATATCTTAGCCTCGTGTGTACTCAGTTTCGCGGAGAATAAATCTGACTTATCCACCATACTGAGATACAAGGCCATGAAAAAATTCTGGTTTAATAAAAAATTAAAAATTGCAGATTTTAAATGGAGCAATTATGCCACGTCATTGAGACGGAAGAAGTAGGGAAAGGAAGAAGGCACATCGATAAGAGCACTGGAAAAAAAAAAGAAGAATGGCTGCAGAGACTACATGCAGTAAATGAGTTGCAGGAAGATAGGCAACAAATAAAAGAGGATTAACCTTATCATCGCTGTTAGAGGGCATTATGAGCACTAGAAGAATAATGCATGGAGAAGTAACCGCACATTCAAGACAAATTAGTGTCTGATCTAGAAAACCGACTTTCAGTCTAATCGACTTCTTAGCCTTAATTGCAAAGTTTAACTGTTCGCAAAAATCACCACATGTCTTGAAGTTACTACGGCTTGCTGGCTTTTGAAAATTACACGATAATTCACAAGGACAGGCTTGGCCTCGTTATCGCCGAAATCAGTGTTGCTTGTGTGAAGTCGTATCTTACAAGCTTTGCAGGTTAACATAGTCTCCAGGGTTCAAGAATGAAAACATGTAACTAAAATTGTGTGTTTGGACCACAGTGAAGGTGGTTAGCTACAGCGATTTCAGGATCAGGGACCGTGTAGTGAGTGTTAGAAGCAGTTAACTGAAGAACAACCATGCTGTTTTCACCCTTCTATCACCACCACAGCGAATAACAGGAAAGCATCGACACTATTTTTAAATAAGTGCTGCTCCATGTGAGCTAGCAGTTTTTCCAAGTACCCGCGACAGGCATTCAGCATTTTGTTGGATGTTTTTAATTTCTCATTTTCGACTTTTACAGACTGCAGTACATTGTTCGAAAAGGCACGGCTGTCGTTTAACTTGTCGATACCAATTTTTATTCCACTGACGAGCAAGAGGCTGGACGCCTAATCTACTTATACGAGAAATTTTTTCTGACGAAAACCATCGTGAATTTCTTTTTTATTTTTTAGATGAAAAAAGTCGTGAAATGGAACCGCCGGCCCAGGTACAACACAGCTGTCTCTATCTCTCCGGTGAACGACCACATTTCGAGCTCCATTTTTTTTCTCCTCTTTATTTTGTAGTTGGAGCGTTCCAGGAAATTAGCAGCTTTGTATCTTTTATAAACCGAAAAGCACCTGGCATCCTGTAGCAGCTTTGTCAGCTGGGAGCTGGTGGGCCTTACACTAAATTATAATATGCAAATAACACACATAAACGTTTTTCCAGTCAGCAGTATCTGTTTCCAGTGGTCCAGCCTTAACCACGAAAAGTCTATCATTTCCCTTCAAACTTTCTGATTACTTTTCCTTTAATGTTCACCTTAGCAGCTTTACAGTGTCCCAACCTCAGTAAAAAACGGAATTAAAATTTCAATTCGAACCAACTGGACATCCCAATTATAGGGTCCAATTGGTCTCGTGGCTAAAAACACAACTGGAACCAATTAGACATTTAAATTGAAACCAAGTGGATATTCCAATTGGTTCTAGTTAGTTTTCCAAATACTTCCAGGTGTGTTTTGAGCCACCCGAACAGTTGGACACAACTGGATTCAAATGGATGAACCGAGTGGACCCATTAGAAGCTAGCCAGTCATTGTGTCGAGAAAATATTCACAAACGTACTTCACAATTAAGTTGCGCAAAGTAGACCATTTGATAAACTTTTCTACAAATTAATATAATATTGCTGAAAAAAAAGCGATTTGAAAGGACTAGAGAGAGACACTCTGAGTGGTGCCAATCAGCGTTTTTGCAAGGGAATTGAAAATTACACGCTTTTAAGGAAATCAACGCCAATAGACAGGCATACATCACACACAAGAGCATATTATATACTCAACCACTAATAACATAAATAAGCTCAATATACACATTTAGAGAACCCATTTCCGCTCCCACTTATATGCCCCATTTATAAGACTCTCATGATGGGGCTAGTGGCGCTTGCCCTCTGAGTGCAGTTATTTCACTTATTTCGACCGCAATGATAGCGCAGGTGATGAATACAATTTGAGTAGCTTAAGCTGCTGACAGCTATTATAATATTATAACAACCGTATTAGTTCCGCCTTGTTTGTCGTGGAGTAAGACCAACTGAGCTCACCAGTTGCAAACTCAATTCGTCCAAATGGGAGTCCATTTGGACTATCCAGTCGGAACACCGTTCCAATGGGAACCAGTTGGAAACTCCATTGGTCCAACTGGAACCAGCTGGAAACTCATTTCGCCCAATTGGAAGCAGTTGAAAATGCAGTTACTTCCATTTGTATTTTTTTGGAGGGGGGGGGGGGGACGCTCAAGGTCTCTGGCTTTCTTTTTCCAGAAAATAATTTATGAGTTGAGTCGAGTTGAGTTGAGGTGTTAAATGCTGCCGGTGGGATTAGCCTTGCTTATTCTGCTGGCAACTGCTCCACTGTAGCGTCCCTTCTATGTTAATAATGTACTAAAGCCTGTCGCATCTACCCCGCTATGCGCACAGCCTCTTATAATAGCACACATTCCTCTCCCGCAGTCACCATTTATGAACACAATCACTCCACACAGTCCACATCACAGTCCACTCCAGAAGTCACCATCTATGCACATATTCAGTCACAGTAGAACATAGGCCATTGCAGTGCCACAATCCATACACACATTCACTCACAGTATAACGTAGTCCACTCCAGAAGACACCATCTACGCACACATTCAATGACAGTAAACCATAGTCCGTTCCTGCTGTCACCATTTAGAAACAAGATCCGTGTCCTGCAGAAATGTTAAAAGAAGGCGTGCAGCCTCCCTTCTTCTTGTCTGGTTTCCACTCGGGTAGATAATATCCTGAACTCTACAGTGACGGGTTCCTGTCTTCTTGAAGGAAACGAACATCACATACCTTTCCGCGTTGTACTCTGGGCAGCACATAATATAATGTTCGATATCCCCGCACACACCATATAAAGAACATAGCGGAGACGATGCTATGCCCGTCTTATGCATCCAGGCAGGAGTGCGAGCAGAGGCCGTGCGAATTCGATGTAGAAGGGTCGCCTGAGATCTTCTCAGTCCCTTGGTCACACATGGTTTGTGGGGCGCACTCCCCAGGGTACTGAAATTATCGAACACCGTTTACCTGTACAGACTTTTTCCATCATGAGGTACTTTTTTTATGGATTCCTTGACAGAGCTTTATGGGCGAGATTGTCTGCCACCTCTTTGCCGTTGACTGCTATGAGAGAGGGCACCCATTGGAAATATAGAGTAAAGCCTCTTCTGTGCAGATTCTGCACCAAGCGCCGAGAGCTTATAGACAAGGCATCAATAGGGAATCCGCACTCTAACCTCTCAAGGGTCCCGAGTTCGAACCCGACCACGGCGGCTGCGTTTTTATGGAGGAAAAACGCTAAGGCGCCCGTGTGCTGTGCGATCTCAGCGCACGTTAAAGATCCCCAGGTGGTCGAAATTATTCCGGAGCCCTCCACTACGGCACCTCTTCCTTTCTTCTTTCACTCCCTCCTTGATCCCTTCCCTTACGGCGCGGTTCAGGTGTCCAACGATATATGAGACAGATACTGCGCCATTTCCTTTCCCCAAAAACCAAGTATTATTATTATTAACCTCTGAAGGGCAGATTTTGAATCAGTTGGGATGACAACAGGTTGAGCCGGACAAGGCCCTAACTTCCGCAAAGCCACCTCAATAGCAACACTTTCGGCCGTTGTGGAGGATACGACAGCAGTAAAGCGTACAGACCACTTACACTCCAAAGAAGGAATGTAAAAAGCCGCTGCGATAGCTTGTTTGACCTTGTCCACAGAACCATCCGTGAAAATTTGAAGATGGCGGGCATACTCTGTTTCCAAATGTTCAAGAACGAGCGAACGCGTTGCTGCCAAAGGAGAACTGCGCTTTGCGCTCACATGGGGAATTGTGACCTTAGTCGAGGGTCGGAAAAGACCAGGGGGGTTGTAACCGTTTCCTTTGCCTTCGAAAATTAAGGCCTAAGAACTAAGAGTATTGAGTGCCAAGTAAGCCTTCGACTCATATCTCTTGCAGAGCCGCTGGAGAAGGGATCGCCCAGCTACCGTCTCTCCTAAGCGGTCAAGATGCATTAATAGTCTCTGAGAAGCGATAAGGCTAAGAGGTTTCGATAGGGACTCATGAAGTACTGCCTTATTCGCAGCCGCCTGGGGAACTCCAATGGCTCTTCTTAGGCCCTTCCTGTCGACAACTTCGAGACGTTCAAGCTGTGATGCCGAGGGGGAAATGAAAGGTAATTGATACATTATGCGACTGACCACCAGCGCTTCATGAAGTTTGACCATTGAAGAAGGGTGGTTTCTCCATTGCTCGCGTGCAATTCTACGGATCACATTGAGACGCGAAGAAATAGATTAAACAATCGCGTCGACCACTTTTAGCCGCTGTAGACGGGAGTCAATAATGGCGCCCAAGAAACGCGTGTGGTTGAATTGACGGATGCAAGAGTGACCGAGGCCTATCCTCAACCGCGCTTGACTTCTTCCTACACCTGGAAACAGAACAAAGCCGGATTTTTCGACTGATGGAGACAATCTCACACCTTGA
The DNA here is from genome assembly GCA_030143305.2 of Amblyomma americanum. NCBI lineage: Eukaryota > Metazoa > Arthropoda > Arachnida > Ixodida > Ixodidae > Amblyomma > Amblyomma americanum. The sequence goes on from JARKHS020027989.1 coordinate 235,886, forward strand.
AGGTAAGTTTGTACCGAAAGTAGAGCCTGTCGAGCTATCAGAGCTAATCGCTTGTGTAGGTAGCCATTAATCCAAATACAGATGTCGTCAGCATATATTGACATGCGCACTTGCCTGCAATTTTTTAGCAACGAATCGGGAAGGCCAGCCATTACGACGTTAAAGAGCGTGGGGGAAAGAATACTTCCTTGAGGCACACCTCGTAATAGAACCCTTTCGGTGCTTGAGGTACTCCCTAACCGTACACGAACCGCACGATCACTTATAAACTTATAAATGAATCTTAACATATGGCCCTGTATGCCCATGCCTTGTAAGCTGTTTAGAATTGAGCTCTGAAGCACGTTGTCGTAAACTTTCGCAACGTCAAGAAAAATGGCTAAGGTGGGAAGGCCGAAAGCTCTCTGGTGTTCAATGTGACTCACCAAGTCTAAGACGCTATCATGGGCACATAAGACCTCGGAAGAATCCTGTCATACATGTTGGCAGTGCCTTGCTGTCCTCAAGCCACCACGATAAGCATTCGTTTACCAGCTTCTCCATCAACTTAGCTGCACAGGAAGTCAAAGACACAAGGTGATAGGAGGCAATGTCCGTCATGTCTTTGTCAGGCTTCAGTACTGGAACTGCATGTGCCACCTTCCATGACGGAGGGACATCACCAGTTTCCCAAACTCGATTGATGAAGTTGAGGAGCTCCTTCCTGAGTACCAAGGGCAGACTATTCAGCATTAGATTGGTGATGCCGTCGGGACCTGGTGCACACCGGCGCCGCAGGCCACTGAGCGCAGTCTGAAGCTTACGAAGCGTGAACGGGACGTCCACGATAGACCTGGAGGAAGCCGGTGGTGTATATATATCCATTCCAGAATTAGGACGTACGAGTACGTCTGCAAATTCCTCTGCCAAGCACGCAATAGGTTTTTCCTTGCGTATTGCAAGAGCTTCAAAAGGCTTCGAAGGGCGAGATTCTCCAGCAAGGCTGCCAATAACTCGCCATATTCTCGTCATCGGTGAGAAGACAGTCAAACTAGCGCAGAATGAGGCCCATTGCGACCTGTAGAGCTTGTTCGAGTGCCGTCCAATGGCAGAATGCAGCCTATTGAAAGTCGTCTTCAGTTCCCTGTCGTTCTTCTTCCGCATGAGTTGGCGCTCCGCCCTTCTCGCTGCGCACAGGTTCCCGAGTTTTAAATCCGGGGCCGGAAAATGATCAGGTAACTTGACCGCCGTAGTTGCTGCCAGCTTACTAGAAATCATTTTGTCAATTTTTATGAATCTCGTTTTTACTGTTTCAAGTTGACCCACTATCTTGTCCTTCGCCATCGCATCTAGATATTTCTGCATTTGGCTACCGGACTTTGAAAATATTTCATCTGCTCAAACTACTGGCCTATTAGAGCGCAAACATCACACACAAAGTAGAATACCACAGTCTACATTCTTTCAGGAGCAATTTAACATCGGCACTTGCCTGAATTTTCTGGAAGATACGAAAAACTGCTCTAGAATCTGAGTAAATTTTTCTCGTAGCCAAGGAGCGGACCTGACAGGCTACGCCACCTTCCGGACGGTTGGCAAAAGACGTCCCGGCTCAGTAGACGTGCGATTCGGCGCCGTCTGCCTTCGACGCTCTTTTGTTCCGACAGAGGCCTAGATCAGTAGGTCTTATTTCTGACGAACTTAGTTCAGACGTCCTGGTTCCATATCTCTGAGCAACGGACGTCCGAGCCTCGACGTCCCTTATCGCAACGTTGTTTCGTTCTCGTTGGTTGAATATAACGTCATATAACCCTGCCTTGGCCGGTACAAACGCACCGTCAAAAGCAGGCCACGCCGAAAACAAGGTGGAAAAACAAGCTGCGAGTTGTCATTTATTTGTGTTCGAAATGCTATAACTGTCACATTTTCACGGGTATTTTTTATTAAGAGAACGGATTCACTCACTAATTGAGTCACTAATTTCAACGAGCAGACGAAACGCCTCTTCGAAGCTACCGCGAAACTCCCCCGTCCATTGATCCGGGCCGTGCGTTGCCTCGCCGCCCGGCAGGTGGAGCAGCCTGTCAGAACTGCTCCATGGCTCACTGCACTAAAACAGCAGCCGAGAGCAGTTTTACATTGATTAGGGGAAATCCAGCAAGAGGTCCAATGTTTAATTTATTTATAAATTTATTTATTTATTTGCTTGTTTATTTGTTTGTTTATTTACCGACAGCGTCAAGCGGCAATACAGTGAGGGAGGATAAATATAAAATAAAATATGACATAAGCACTGTCAGCCGTGAAAACAAGTCAAAATCTCACAGCACCACAAAACTTAAATGTTTCATTACAACACAGAAAATAAAACATCATTGGACAAAACACAAGCAGTGTCTAAAGGCGATTTATTTCAATCGGGTATTGTTTTGGGGGAAAAAATAATCGAAATACATCAGTTCTTGAGGCAATCTCCCGTACTTTGAAACTGTGGTCTACGCGGTAAGAGATATAATGATGTGCCAGTATACATTTCTCCCGTTCAGTACCAACAGAACAATGATATATCGTGTAAAAGAACTTCAGTCGCAACTTACGCCGGCGGATTTCCAAGTTCTCCCATTGCAGTCTTTGTTTCAAAGTTTTCGTCCAAATCAGATTTCAAATAGCATATATCACACTAAGTTACCTTGCGAGCTATGTTCGCGCTCGAATTGATCAGTAGTTTCAGCAAATGAACTTTTCTTAAACTCCGAGAACTAAATCTCTCTATATTTTTTCACGTGGAGCCCAGGCAACACTATGAGCACACCATGTTGTTGTTGTTGCCTTCGTGACATGGCACATACCCACGGAACCACCATCTATTCCCATCTTCACTTCGTTTACCTCCTCTACTCTGAACCAAAGTCTATAAAGACTACATATTTACATGCGAGATTCTCCTCCTACCCGTTTAGTATCGACAATATAGGTGTCCGAAAAAGTTTCGCCAGATATCGCTTTTCACACACTAACCTCAGCTGATGTTTCATGATGTAAATTGTTTCCTCCTGTGTTTCCGAACCAAATTGTTTCGAGATAAGAGTGGAAAAGGACAATAATTCCCTTCACCCTACCCATCCTACCTTCATTTCTAGAATACTGACTTACAGCGCCCTCTATAATTAACACGGCAAAACATCTCACTGCTGCTGAAACACGTGCCGCCATCTAAACGGAGTGGCATAAAACTCTTCCAGGCTCAACTGGCCTCAATCATAGGGAAGTCGCGCTTGTCGCGCTGTACAAGTGACCGGAAAAGTTACGCATTTAGCTCGTACTTTAGATTTCTCAGACGTAATTTATGGGAGGAGCTTTAGCAGCTTGTACCAAAGACTCGCACAAGGAAGCACGTTGAAGTGGGCGCCGTCTAAAGCTTCTTGATAAGTGCTGCCATCTGTTCTCCAAACAGCAAACAGGTCTTTATTCACACACGCGCGTGTTTTGAGAAAAGTGTGCTGCCTTCAACTGACGTTATCCCCATTCATCCCGACTGTTCCACTACCTTATTCCCAATAACTGAAAGAAAAGCCCCTTGACAGAAACGCTTCGTACAGGTTGCTTTAACCCAAAATTTTTAAAAAGCCTTGCGTTTAACTTGTTCCCTGCAAGTTTAAACTTAGCGTTACCAGCGCAGTGAACAGCTAGGATGACAATACGACGTAAGTACCAACGTATGATAGCAGCATGCTACCTAGTTGAAGCAAAACTGTCAGCTCCTTGCGGGTGCCTCACTGTTCATACCTCACTTTTGAGTTTGGACAGAGAGGCGCTCCATAAGCAGCTTCTCTCGCTCTGCTAGACTGCGTCACCATCTTTTAGGCCGTCCACTCCCAAAGCCTCCTAGAATACTTTCAGGCCTGCGCACTCGCTCCGTGACGTCACGCACCTTGACCGAGCAGTGCGGGAAAGCATCTGCCGGCGTCGCGCGCAGTGCATGCGGCACGCATAGCTCTAAACATCTAAACTTTTTTAATTTTCTCTCTTGAGCTGCGGCCTTCTTAGCCGTTAGCAGGTCCGTCTTCATCTGGACGTAATTTTTCATGTAGGTGTTCGTGGCAGCCCACAAAATGTTGGAAATCACTTTGTCCGGGTGATGTCCGTTGCAGCAAACATCCAACTCTTCGTCATCGCTCAACAAGTGCTTCAGTAAGCAAAGGAGCTGCTCTCTCTGATGGCGTGTGGAATGGAACTGCGCGGCGTTTTCTTTTGTCGTCAATTTTTCAAGCACAATTTCTGTGTGCAGAACAGCGTTCACAACGACAGGCTGCGGAAATTTGAGCGCTCCTCTAGTGAGCCCTTGAATTAGACAGTTCTCGTCCGGTGGAATGTCCCTGTCCTCTCTAGTCAGGTTTCTTGCACAAGCTTCGCAAGGAAGTTTGTTCAAGGCGGCGTGGGCGCAGAAACCAGCTATGTAAATTATTGCGGGCAAACTTTGTTTCTTTGAATTGATGTCATCCCATGTAACCGTGATGTTGTATTGGTCTTGCAATTTTCTGCCTTCAAATGTGATGGTGCTGGACTCTGAGAGTTCTTTCATATCTGGAAATACCAGTGAGTCTTGAAGACGCAGTTTGGTTTCCGACTCAAATATTTGCTGAACAGAAATATGATAATTGGATCCAGCAAGCCGGCGGTAACGTCCAAACCTGCTCTCCAAACTATCTGTTTGAAATTTCCCCAGCAAGACATATTCAAAATTAAGCTCTTCGAGACAGTACCTGCTGAGTTCTATCAACGCATATGATGTCAGCCGGAGTGCTGCATGAGTTTCTGGAGTCAGTGAACCAGAACGGCTGCCACTCATCTTCAGGTCATTCCATGTGTCCAACCAGTCTACAAATTCACCAAGAAATTGCAGCTGCACACCAGTCATGTTTCTGACAGGCTCCTGATAAGGATCTCTGAGGTGTCGGCCCTTTGATGGTGTTTTTGTGTTCACGATGCACCACCACCTGTGTATTAAATCAATGAACTCCGCAGTATCAGCGGCATAAGGAAAGCCGGGTTTCGTACCGGGAGTCTTCAGAGCTTGTGCTACAAAAGGATTGATTACTTTGAGCGCAAGTTTCACATTTTGACGCTCAATATTTGTTGGGTGCAAGGCCTTGTATGTTAGTCCATAGGCAAATTTAGACAGGTTGTGTCGCTCTGAAGTATACAGGTCCCGAAGCGTCTGAAACGAAGCTTTTTTTATGTCAAGCTTTGATTCTGTGCTTTTAAACTCTGGATAAAGAAAAGATGTATCTGGATTTTTTTGATTGAGCCAATTGTTCCTAATGCACTTTAACAGGTGCACAGGATCCACCGCAAAAAACAACGGCCGTGCATTGTCTGCCGGATGAGGATACACTATGTCAATTGCTTTTTTCTTGGAAAATAATGACATTACTTTTCTGTTTATAGAATTGTTATCGCTTACAACCGCAATAACCTTGAGACCGGCTTTTTCAAGCCCTAAAATAACCTTTTTGAGGACTTCATGCAAGTCACTTGCCTCAATGCTGAAAACTGGCAAGATATGTGCCACATCTTTGTGTCCAGAAAGCAACGACTGCGTCATAAATACGTGCGCAGTTTTGGCAGCTTCAGAGGAGTTGGATGCTGTTCCCGTGAGGGAACCTCCCTTATACTCAAAATATTGCTGTATATGGATCTCATCCATCATAAGTGTTACCGTCCTCTCATGGGGTTTCAGAAGATTTGCTTTTTTTGTTATATAACTTAAAATACCCTGATCACTTTGCTCTGCCGCAGGGCTAACGTTGTATTTGTTACAGAGTCTGGTGATTGTACAGGGATGAGGCAAGATCAATTTTCCAGAGCTGCGAACAAATTTGTACGCATGTGGGGAAATTGTGAAAAATATGCTTGACAAGATGACAAGCTCTGAAGAATATCTAAATGCAGTCCGTTCTCTGTTGAGCAGATGAAGCTGTTCTTTTAGAAATCTTAGGGTTTCCATCTTTTCCACTGGCAGAAGGTCATCACTTGAAAGATCATCAAGAAGAGAAAAAAGTAATTGAAAGCAGGCTTTCAGTTTTTCGTCTTTCTCGCAACGGTCGGGTGCTTTGAACTGCTGCACACTTTTGAGGACGGATTCCAAACTGCGCATGTCTTCAAGTCTGTCGGGAACTGACATTTCACCACCGCGCAGCTCAACTTTTCTCCAAAAGGCTGACACCTTCAACGAATTATTTACTACCACGGAGCGTTCGATTTCTGGGGGCGCTGAATTCTCGTTGACGTGAAAGAATGCTACGGCGGCGTCAGTTTTTCGCATCACCCAGAAGTCTGAGACGTGAAGACCTTCAAGGAGAGACAGAAGTTGCCCATACGACGAGACTTTGTTCCTGCGCTCCTCTTCTTCATGTGTCGCAAGTGACATCTCGATGGCGTCTTGCAGACGAGTTGCTTCGCGTCGTCTCCGTTTTGCATCGGGCTCCTCGCGAATCGGTGCAGAATTAGACAAGTATGATGCGCAATTTGGCAGTATCGTAGGTACCGCGTCAGGAGTGAGTCGGGTGAGGTTCATCGCAACTTCTATTGTCTTTCCATCAGCATCTGTGTACGATGTTGTAGACCGGAGGTATTCGGGCTTAAAATGGAGCTCGCACACCTGCATAAAAGAGGAATGTTCCCTTTGAGTATATGAAATTTTTCTACGTCCTGTTTTCTTTTTTTCTTTTGCGATGTAAGTGCTGTTGTTACTACCACAGATTGGCTAATTACTGCTATTGGTGCTGCTTATAAGTGCTGCTGTATGTCAGTTAACTGCCATCAACTGCAGCACGCCGTGTATCGAACTGGTTGCATGCCGTATGCTTAATGCATCCGAATGTATATTATCATTTGACATTAACAGTGATTGACATATGGGAAAATTATATTACCTTTGGATCCCGCAGTGTGTCGATGTCCAAATCATCACGCCGGATGGCCTGCTTCCATTTTATCCTCCGGTCGTCTTTTGGGAATGAGAAGACACGGACCTTCGGACCGCCGTCATAATTTCCACGGCAGTTCGGCACGCAACAGCGGCCCATCCTGGACTGCCGGAACTTTCACTGACACTTTCACGACGCAGATATGCAGCACACAACACACGTTTGCAGAAGGAAATCAGACCACGCTACGAAAAGAAACACGTGCTTAGCTTCAGAGTCAAGCTGCCGTGACAGGACACTGCACGCAGCACGTGTGTACTGACAAGCCTAGGCGGTAGTGCACCAACTTGTTTGACCGGTCACCCTACCGCCCGACCGGTCAAGGTGGGGTGACGTCAAAGGGTGCGAGGAGGAAAGTGCGGAGGCCTTAAAAAATTCGAGGAGGCTTTGCCACTCCCCGGTTGTTGGAAGTCAGAACATTTCAATGAACGCAAGCTGCCCAGCGCATCGGCGCTTCTTTTTGCTTGTACCATGTGGTCCGTCAGCGCTAGACGGTATCGTGGCAGTTATGAATCAGCCGCACTCCCTCTCATACGGCCTCAAATTTGGTTCAATAGCTATAGTCTGGTAACGGCCCACGGCGTGCCCCATAAGTAGCCGAGGCTGACTGTCTGGAACACCAACCAAGTTAAGAGATTTACTAGACTAGACGCTGGTATTTATATGCTCGGATGATGTTAGGGTTCCAAGGCTTGGACAAAAATATAGGAAAGACTCAACTACATTACAAACCGAAGCTTAAACACGTCATATACTCCTTCCCTTGCCGAAAAATGACAGAGTACGTTTACAACCATGTTTACAACGTTCGGTTTAGAGAGAAACCACGGACTTTTTCATAGCGCAGCTCTTATGCGCTCGTTCGTGAGTTAAGCCCAGAGTCGTGCGCGCCGTGGGCGCCGCCGTCCATCGGTACTGCATCTTCCATCACCCGTCTATCACCACTGCGTCACCACTGCCTCTCCTCAGTCGCGCCATGCTCTGATCTGTTGGCAGGCGGTGCTGTGAAATGTGCTGCACGCGATGGATTGTCCGCCCCGGCCATGCCACTCACAGCGTTGTCTTCCAAACATAAACCGCCTGTATATGAACCAGGCATTGCTGCAGCAGGTTGAACATGTCACCGCCCATTTCTTTGACCACGAAGTTACCTTCACGACAATAAAAAAACCGGGAAAGGAGTGTTACTTGTAGGAAGAGTGTGGGGGAAATAAAGAGTGCTTTGTAACTGTACATAGACACACGTATTTCAAATTATTTGCCTGCAACATCAAAACACCTGCAGAGGTGCGCTCAAATTTCGCATTAGAGATTATCGTAACCGTCCTTAATTTTTTTTTTGCCGCTGATTTCTCTAATTTTTCATGCACGAATGACTGAACTGAGACACACTCATGACAACTGATTCAATTTTCTGTCTCTTGTAAGCGGACACGCAAAAGATGATTTTGCTCGGGTCAGAACCTACGGATTAGACCTGCGTACAGAAGGCAACGATGTGCGGGCAGGGCCGCTGGGCGGAGCGCTCGCGCTAGGCAGCGCTGTTGTTGTTGTTGTTCTTGTTCCCTCAAACACGATGGCACATACCCACGGTTGGGGATTGGCCAGGGTTTAGTACAGATCAAAGCAGGAAAAAAACTCATGGAGGTTTATCTCAAGCGGCTCATAAATATAGAGGAATCCGAGAGAAAAAGAAAAGAACAAATTTTGAGAGATCTTGAGGAAATCGGAATGCAAATCGAGGCAACAAGGCAATGTGGGTTCAATAACTAAATTTTAACGAATTAATCAGACAGGAAATAATTTTGAGAGGAAAGAAATGGCATCGAGAAGTTAACACAAAAATCTCCTGGTTTCAATAGCACACTTGTGAAGAAGCTGACACACCTGCCTAATAGTATGCCCTTTGACGGTTGCACCGAAGGAGAGGAGGTCGGGCAGAGTAAACGGTAACCCTAATTGAGCGAGAGGATTTTGCAAAAACTGAATTCTCTGCCGTGCAAACCGCCGGCAGTAGAGGATGAAATGATCTATCGTTTCAACGTCCCCGCATGACGCACATAGATTCGAAGGCGTGAACCCAGAACGGCATAAATAAAGATTAAGGTGAGGACTCCTGCCGCGCAACAGCGTCATGGAAACCTCACATTGCCTTGATGCGCAAGAACGTATGTTCCAAGGGAATTTTAAATGTTCGAAATCCGCTGTAGCAAGGATGGGCTCATGGCTCAGGTAATGGTTTATTCGGTAACGCTCATAACGGGACGTGGTAAGCTGGGTGAGGTTCGAAACGACATGGGCAACAGGCCTATTGATGGCTGATTTCGCTAACAAATCGGCCATCGAATTTGAAGTGATGCCACAGTGCCCTGGGAACCACTGAAAGCGCACCTCTTGAACATGACGTGGCACTAAGTGCTGGGAACGTTTTGAATGGCCAAACCAATAGCGAGAAATTCAGCAGCAAAAATTGGAGTATAATCACGGACCCGGATAGAATAACTCCAATCTAGTGTGTGGGTATAAACACCTACTGCTGCCTTTTCGCCTTGTTGAGAGGCATCTGTGAAAATTGCAGCATGGCTAGAATACCCAAACCGATATTCCTCCAGGAGACCGTTTAGCACGTTGGCAGATAAGTGCTTTGCATACAGCAGCAGCGTATGGTCGAAGCAAACAGCTGGGCAGCGCTGCTTCGAAGACGACGATGGGGAAAGCTCGCTCTAGTCCCGTGTGTGCGTTTGTATCAGCAATGCACCTTGGCCCATCTCCCGCCGTGGGTATGTGCCATTAAGCCTGAGGACATCATCATATACAAGCAGAAGACGACCTGCTCGCTCCGAAGCTGATCGCACCGCCGCGGGTTCGAAATCCAGTCGCGGCAATGCTTATTTTATTTCTGCATGTACTATTGATATGCTAGGTTTGTACAAGGTCACCCACCTTGCCAAGGTCACCCAGCTTGCGCAACACTCCTCCGAGCTGACTCGAGCTTACCGAGTTACTCCGAAGCTGCACACAAGATTCTTGTTTGGGACCGCGTTAAGCAGTGCTTTCGTACTAAAATGGGAGCCGGTTTAGCATTGGTAAGCACGAAATATTGTGCGAAAGCACGATGGGCCACCGAAATTTAGGGGTGGGCCACACTCATTCTAGTGCCGTCCCAGGTCGGCTCCGAAAGTGGGTCAACTCCATTTTTAAATTTTCGAGGGGGGGGGGGCACCCAAACAATGTGGGTGGGCCAAACCTATTTTTGGAGGTGGGCCAATTTCATTTGGAGACTAGGTCAAGCCTGTCTTTCACCCGAGCACGCCCAGATTAACCGGCAGTCAAATTCAGCCAAGGTCATTCCAAGGTCATTAGTAGTTCATGCCATATTTGGGCATGGGCCACGTTGGGGACGTGCCATACTACCTGTCAGGAACCCGCCATTCAATTTTCGCCGATTTCGGCAAAGTGCACTTCAAGGCCAAATTTCGGGTGGCCCATGACATTCTGAGCATGAACCATGTCAGGGTGTGCCATAATCACATCCCCAACCTTCAGGCTCATTGTCAAACCTCTTCACAGGTGTTCTTACAGCCGCTACAAATTGAGTCACGTAACACGCCAGAAGGCTTCACTCATCCCACGGCTTTCGCCGAGAATGAAGCTAGAACAAGTTTCGCTCTAAAAACGCTCTTGGTAAGACTTGTTCGTGGGGACGCAGGCATGAGCGGGCGTTGGCGGCCTGCTACTGCTACTAATGTCTTCTCTGTAGGGGGTGATGATAGCTGCTTATTAGAAAATGAAAGGCGCGTTCTCTCTTCCTTCTCGACGGACACCTCAACCACGCCATGAGGCAAGGGAGGAAGGTGTAGTGAAAGATTAATGAAAGAAAAAGGGGAGGTAGTGGAGGGCTACTGAATAATTTTGACCACCTTGTTATCTTTAAAGTGCGCTGACATCGCACAGCTACACATGCCTTTAGCGTTTCGCTTTCATCGAAATGCGGCCGTCGCTGCCGGGCTCGAACCCAGGTACCCCGGCCCAGTAGCCGAGCGCTAACAACTGAGCCACCATGACGGATACTTAGCGGGGACATCATGCACACCTGGCGAAATATTTTTAGAGTGGTAGCTCTCTTCAACGCAAAAGTCGCTCACCATTCCGTGCTTGACGCGCCGTGGTGGCTGAGTGGTTCGGGCGCTCGACTACTGATCCGGAGTTCCCGGGTTCAAACCCGACCGCGGCTGCTGCGTTTTTATGGAGGAAAAACGCTAAGGCGCCCGTGTGCTGTGCGATGTCAGTGCACGTTAAAGATCCCCAGGTGGTCGAAATTATTCCGGAGCCTTCCACTACGGCACCTCTTTCACTCCCTCCTTTATCCCTTCCCTTACGGCGCGGTTCAGGTGTCCAACGATATACGAGACAGATACGGAGCCATTTCCTCCCCCCCCCCCCCAGAAAAAAAAACAGTTATTATTCCGTGCATGATTTGACCTTGGTTCAATCTTGAGAAGCAGAGCATAGCAACAGATCGACAGACTGACCTTGGCCAATTTGGACCAAAATTGAGGTCCAGTGATAACTGAGTGCGCCCGACACGATGGCGATCTCCATATTTAGCCCCGGTCACTTCCAAAATATGGCCCGGGCCACCCCCGATATCTGACCTTGGCCGATTTGGACAGATTTGGACCAAAGTCGATGTCCAACCATAAAAGAACATGCTGTAAGGTTTCTGGCGACAGCCCGTCTGGTGCAGCTGCGTAGTTGGCCCGGCACACTTGCAGGCGGGGTCACTGCACGGCGATAGGCATCTTGGTTCCCACTGCCGGTCACAGCTTGGTTTATTGGATTCGAGACGGACGATTCTGCTGCCGTTTGTAAACAACATTGTTCCCGGAAGATCGACCGTGCGGCACGGAGGCATTTACCGACCACCAAAACCGAGCAGGGGTGACTCACCCCTTCAACTGTGCCTGCTCGCCGGCGCCTCGCATATTCGGACTTCCCGGAAGACGTGTCCGGCTTGACAGCGTGAGAACTGTCGTTCAGACGCGAAGACAACGCTCTCTCTGGTGGGGGGCACCCTCTCTCTCCGGCGAGACATGTGAAGTGGTGTGTGTGTGTGTGTGTGTGCGTGCGTGTGCGTGTGCGTGTGCGTGTGCGTGTGCGTGCGCGTGCGCGTGCGTGTGCGTGTGCGTGCGCGTGCGCGTGTGCGTGCGCGTGCGCGTGCGCGTGCGTGCGTGCGTGCGTGCGTGCGTGCGTGCGTGCGTGCGTGCGTGTGTGTGTGTGTGTGTGTGTGTGTGTGTGTATGTGTGTGTGTGTGTGTGTGTGTGTGTGTGTGTGTGTGTGTGTGTGTGTGTGTGTGTGTGTGTGTGTGTGTGTGTGTGTGTGTGTGTGTGTGTGTGTGTGGTGTGTGTGTGTGTGTGTGTGTGTGTGTGTGTGTGTGTGTGTGTGTGTGTGTGTGTGTGTGTGTGTGTGTGTGTGTGTGTGTGTGTGTTGTGTGTGTGTGTGTGTGTGTGTGTGTGTGTGTGTGTGTGTGTGTGTGTGTGTGTGTGTGTGTGTGTGTGTGTGTGTGTGTGTGTGTGTGTGTGTGTGTGTGTGTGTGTGTGTGTGTGTGTGTGTGTGTGTGTGTGTGTGTGTGTGTGTGTGTGTGTTGTGTGTGTGTGTGTGTGTGTGTGTGTGTGTGTGTGTGGTGTGTGTGTGTGTGTGTGTGTGTGTGGTGTGTGTGTGTGTGTGTGTGTGTGTGTGTGTGTGTGTGTGTGTGTGTGTGTGTGTGTGTGGTGTGTGTGTGTGTGTGTGTGTGTGTGTGTGTGTGTGTGTGTGTGTGTGTGTGTGTGTGTGTGTGTGTGTGTGTGTGTGTGTGTGTGTGTGTGTGTGTGTGTGTGTGTGTGTGTGTGTGTGTGTGTGTGTGTGTGTGTGTGTGTGTGTGTGTGTGTGTGTGTGTGTGTGTGTGTGTGTGTGTGTGTGTGTGTGTGTGTGTGTGTGTGTGTGTGTGTGTGTGTGTGTGTGTGTGTGTGTGTGTGTGTGTGTGTGTGTGTGTGTGTGTGTGTGTGTGTGTGTGTGTGTGTGTGTGTGTGTGTGTGTGTGTGTGTGTGTGCGCGCGCGCGCGCGCGCGCAAGTTAGGCCACGCCCAACCTGGCGAAGACCTCCTCGAACCTGAGGAATCCTAGGGACCGGACCCTTTTTAAACCGGACGACGAGTGCCATGAGGAGGAATCCTCGATCATCCTCAGATCTTCTCAGATCCTCCGACCTTCCCCCATCACCCCCCAATGGGTTCCTAAATCTTGTAAATAATGTAAAATAAACCCCCTGCACAGTTTCCTTCATAACCAAGTATGACAACGTCATTCGGAGAAGGGACCTGCGGCGCTGAGTCAGCTCACTCAAAGACCCCTCATCCCCAGCAATGCCTGACACGATGGCGACCTCGAAATTTGGCCCAGGTCATTGCCAAAATGCTATATCTCAACCTTTTGGTATAACCGTAGTTAACCCTGCCTAACTATTTTTGAGGAAAAGGGCGCAGTACCTCTATCACATCTCGTTGGACACCTCAACTGAGAAGGATGAAAGGAGTGAAAGAAGAGATGCCGTAGTGAACGGCTCCGGTTTGATATCACAGCCTACAGAACCTTTAACATACACACTCATCCTTGAACAATGCAGATGATCAGAGAAGTACACTTCCTCCCCACACAAATCCCTCCATAAAGCAGACGCTAGCTTGAGATATACACTTTCCAAATACCATAAACACTTTTTTCCCACGCAATATCCTGGATACTGCCAATACTGGCCAACATGCAGCAGCCCTACACCAACAAGCTTCCACTCACTAAGGGAATGCATCCACCCAGCGCTGCATCAACCACCCACCACCTACCCCACTTTGTCCTCTTGGGTGGCTGCTCTGTCCAGCACAGACCCACGATACCACCAATGGCTGCTAGAGCGGGTTCGCAGGATAATGACAGGGAACGGAGTAGACCTTGGCGTTTGACTCAGTCAATGAGCGGAGCGTCCCGGGCAACGACAGCATCACATGGCGCATGCTCCGCAACCTCGATGACCCGAGAAGCTACAGCTCCTGGCCGAATTTTACCAAGTTTAGGCTACAGGAAATTTACCGGACTGGAAACATTCAGTTGTTTATCCCATCCCCGAGCCAGGCAAGAGGCCGGACAGAGTCCAGAACTTTCACCCCATTTCATTAACCTTCGCTTTTTTGCAAACTCCTAGAACGACTGTTTCTGTCTATGTATAGGCTCACCCACATAAAGGAAGATGGATGAACCTGACCCTATTACGTCGACGCGCAGACTGGCTTTCGTCACGGCGGCCTGTGTACTCACTACAGCCTCTACCTACTCCAGAAGCTTCGTGTGTACAAAACGCCGCGGTCCAACCAAGGTACCCGGCCTTCTGGTTGCGATTGACCTCATGTAGGCTTTCGACACCGTAGAGCGCTCTGCTGTAATTGAAGCCCTCAGGGAATGTGGTGCGGTTACACCCATCGTGAACGCAGCCAAGGGGTTTCTCAAGGACCGTACAATTGTTATTATTGTTATTATTATTCGAAATAAGTTGCGGCGCTATACATCCCCACACGTTCTTCAACGCACGAGGGTTTCTCCAAGAGTTCGTTTTCTTCTTTTGAGGAAAGCTTCACTGCGCTACCTCGAAACGATTTCGCGGTGCTTGCGCACAACCTGTACACATTTTTTATTGTGCAAATAGTTTGAGTATATTACCTCTCCCCCTATCCTTCCTTCTTGTACCCTCGCCTCTTTCATTTCATTTCTCCATTCTGCCTGCTATCTTTTATTTCCGCTGCCCCAGCTCAGGTGCTTCAGTATCGATGGCAGATGCCAGGGCTAGCAAAAATCTTGTCCTCCTTTTTTATTATTATTTTAATAAAACCACTTACTACGGTTTTGAACTTCAGGTGAGCCAGAGGTTAAACCCCTTACGGCGCGGTTTGGGTCTCCACCCATATATGTGTGAGACAGTTACTACGCCATTTCCTTTCCTCAAAACCGGTTCGGGTGTCCATCGATATATATGTGAGACATGTGTTGGCATTCACAACGTTGCAGCAGAAACGCGGCACTGAAGCTGTAGACCATAGGCGTTCTTTGTGTTCATTGGCGCTAGCGTTGACAACGCTCTAGACTACGATGATTTTAAGGAAAGGGCTCATGACTGGCTCCCTGGGTAAGTGGACGTCTCAATCGCGCTTTGAGGTACGTGGCGGTGGAGAGAGAGAGAGAGAGAGAGATGTGGCTGTATGCATTAGCGGACAACGTTGTGGCAGACACGCGCCACCGAAGCAATAAGCCGCAGCGTTCATTGGGTGTTCACTGTGCGGAACGCACTCAACGTTAGAGGCCAAGCCGTGTCTGCTTACCCGATACACCACAGCTTTCGCCCTTTAATCAGGTTCAACAGCAGTTAAACCTCAGCTAATCTTAACACGACAGCGTTAAGGGTCCCGTGTCGCAGAAAAGCTGGTGTCGTCGGCGTCGGCGGCGTTGGCCGTGAGCGACTCCTCCTCCTCCTTTTCGCAATGCACGCCACTGCTCCAACAGATAGCGCGCGACGGCACAGCCTCCCGCTCGTTTCGTTCGGGCGCAGTAGTGTCGTGCGGGCACGCAGGAATCACGCGGTTAGCAGCGAACAACCCACCGCACGTACAAAGCACGTTCACCGCGAAGCTTGCCGCTTGCTGCCCGTTCGTTCGGCGCGGAAGCTATGCTGGCGTTCGTGGCATCGGGTTTGTCGGGAACGATGTGTCGACGAACTACGACTGCAACTTGAGTTCCGCGCGTTTCGGCAAGGCGCCTGGCAGCGCTTCTACGTGGTTTGCCGCTCCGCGCGTCCGTTGTACGTAGCAGAGCGATTTGTCTAACGGGCAAGGTGTCGCGCGAACAGGCGATGGCGTTCCGTGGTGTGCTGCAACACGCTGTCGCGTTCCACTCTTAGGATAAGGATATAATAGGATAAACTTTGCTCTAATTACAATGTCATTCAGCGGTCCGACAGAGTTCTTCCATCTTCTGATGGTGATATCTTCTGCCTGGCAGGGTTGGTGCCCCTATTCCAGGGCTCCACTGAGGGTGGCTGCTCGTCGGGCATGCTGTATGAGCACCCGTTGTATACACGGGTCGCCGCTGGAGAGCACCCTCTCCCACTGTTCCGCACTCGGGTTTTCTACTCTATAGAATGCTTTCTTTTTGCTGCATTCCCATGTAATGTGATAAAGGGTGGGCTTTGCGCCACACCATGGGCATGTGTCCCTATATTGCGCAGGGAACATTTTGCTTAGTATGTTTAAGTTTGGTAAAGTTCCGGTTTGCAGTTTCCGCCAGTGTACTGCGTCATGTTGGTTTAGTATGTTTTGGGTTAAGTAGTATCTTATCCTCGTTCCTCTGTGATAATTTAGTAGATCTGATTACGTCGAGGTCACCGCCATGAAGTCCTCGGGGTCTCCGTCCAAGCCAGCTCGGTTTGTATGCTCTCGAGCGATCCTGTCGACCCCTTGGTTGCCTTCAATGTCGGTGTGTCCCGGTATCCAGAACAGGGTGTGTCTGACTGCATTTTTGTTCTGGCCAGCGCGGAGGAGGATCTGGAGCGCTTTGCGGTCAATTCTGTCATTTGCATAATTACGGCATTCTTCCTTAGAATCTGCTCGTATTACAAGGGATGTATTTGTGCGGTGGCCCTCCGCGGCCGCTAAAGCAACAGCCATCTCTTCCCCCTCGGCTACTGTACAAACCACTCTTAAAGGCGAAGCTTATGCGTCCTCCAATTTTTCTTCCTTCTCCTGCTGTAGGTTGTGTTGGGGATACCGCTAAGTTTGTGACTGAGCGACACGTTGCGGTGTGGATATGAGATCTATCCCTTTTTGACTGTACAATTTACACAGTTATTTACAGCACTGTCCCCAGATGCGCCATCAACAAAACCAACTGCAAAAGTTGCGTGGACAGTCGGTGGTGAGGAGCTAGCAAGATCAGGCCATCTGCCTCCTGCTACACATTAGGCCAGAGTCCTTGGAGACCTCCGTGAGCCTTGCCTTCGTGCTACTAGACCCCTCATTTAGCCCAAACGCCTCCTTAAATTGGAATTGGAAAACGATAAGGCGCCCGTGTGCTGTGCGATGTCAGTGCACGTTAAAGATCCCCAGGTGGTCGAAATTACTCCGGAGCCCTCCACTACGGCACCTGTTCTTCCTTTCTTCTTTCACTCCCTCCTTTATTCCTTCGCTTACGGCGCGGTTCAGGTGTGCAACGATATATGAGACAGATACTGCGCCATTTCCTTTCCTCCCAAGACCAATTATTATTATTAAATTGGTTGTTCGGGAAAAGAAATGGCGCAGTATCTATCTCACATATCGGCGGACACCTGTACCGCGCCGCAAGAGAAGGGATAAAGGAGAGACTGAGAAAAGAAAGGAAGAAAGAGGTGCCGTAGTGAAGGGCTCCGGAATAATTTCGACCACCTGGGGATCTTTAACGCACACTGGCATCACACAGCACCCGGCGTCTTTAACGTTTCGCCTCCATCGAAACGCGGCCGCCGCGGTCGGGTTCGAACACGATTACCCCGGAACAGTAGCCGAGCGCTCTAACCATTCAGCCACCACGGCGGGTTCCCTTAAATTAACCTTTAAACTAACTTTTCTAAATTTTGGAGACGAGTCGGTTGGCAAATCAACGGCAAGCACTCTGTGACCAACAGTGGACAGCTTTTCAAAATGAGCTGACCAGTCGCTGAGTCGCACGCACCACCTGTATTTTCAGCGAACTGTATGTACATACAAAAAGATGCAAAATGCCGAGAGGGGTTGCGTACACAACGCACGCATTTCTCTGACCCACACTCTCCTCGGGTGGTCGAAATTATTGCGGGGCGCTCCACTACGGCACCCCTTTCTTCCTTTCTTTATCCCTTCCTTGCGGCGCGGTTCAGATGTCGGCCGAGACGCGAGACAGATATTGCGCCATTTCGTTTCACACACACACAAAAACAATTCTCGCACCCTCTGGCAAAGTTTCAAAGCTATTTCTGTTGCGTTCGGAGCAGTTGCGGATGGTTGCAGCAAAGCCTGAGGCTCCGTTAGGCTCAAGCGTGCCAGAACCGGGAGCATATCTGATGGTTTGGTTTGGTTTAGGGGGTTTAACATCCCAAAGCGACTCGGGCTATGAGGGACGCCGTAGTGGAGGGCTCCAAAAATTTTGACCACCTCGGGTTCTTTAACGTGCACTGAGTAGTTACCGAGGAAATGTGCCGACCGGAACCGCATGGGCTGCTTATTCAGCTGCAGCAGGCGTCTCTCGCTTGTAAGGATGCCGCCATGTTTTCACGCTAAGTGTGCAAACATCGCAAATGTCGAAATTTGTGTGCCTGCGCTGACGCTGTTTCATCGTTAGCGTTCTGTGCATGCGCACTTCGGACCCGCTATTCCGCTGAGTACGATTCACTATTATTTTCTTTCACATTTTCCAAATCGACGCGATCACGGCCACAGCAGTCGAATTTCGATGGAGGCGAAATTCTAGAGGCTCGTGTACTGCGCGATGGCAGCGCACGTTAAAGAACCCCAGTTGGTCAAGATTTCCGGAGCCCTTCACTACGGTGTCCCTCATAGCCTGAGTCGTTTTGAGACGCTAAACCCCCTTATACAATAAACAGTGCCCAAGCACTCAGTACGGCCTTCGAACACATGACGAACGCTGTGTCGCTTCTGGGCGTCCGTCACTTGCCGAGTGCGCGGCAGGCGTCATTTCTTGTTTTGGACGCTTGGTGAACGCGTAAATCCGTGACTACTGCCCATCAATCACGCGAAAAAGAATTCCTAAGATCCGAGACCTAACCTACATTTTATGCATCGTCACGTGCTCTGCCTCTGTCCTCTTGAAACTTGAAAGAACCAATAAAAAGTTTCTCTCTCACACAATTGGCCTTGCGCTAAAGTTGTCAAGCTCCTAAGGCTTTTAAAGATGCTAAATAATACAGTTCTATTCCTGGTAGAGAGAGCTTATGACAGCTGACTTTGTAATTTCTGCAAGAAGCTTAGTTTTATTCACTGCATTTAAGAAGACATCACCAGTCGGGTGAAAACCCACGACCTCGGTCGTGCCGCATGCGGTGTACAGCAACTGAGCTATCTTCCCTTCTTGAATATCATGAACATATGCCCATGCCTTAGCTTTGAGCATGACGAAGAAAAACAATACCAGTCCTATTAGGTCTATCGGATGCACTTTATTGCGATCTGTCATACAGAATGCACACTCTGGTCGGTGTAATAAAAATGAGCAAATTCAAAGCGACATACCAATTGCGACGCAAGTTCTTGCAGGTCGAACAAAAGGGTCAGAAAACAACGCAATATCAGCTTGAACATCACAGCGACAGACAGTGTCTGAAGCGTCGGAAAAACAGGAATGATTGCGCCTCCATCTTCACTCCGCAGCATCGCCGGCTCTGGGCCGCGTGGCCACCCAGGCGGTGAAGGAAGCCTTGCAGTGAGAGACAACGCACTCGCGGCTGCAGTACTCGCCGTCCCATTCGGAAGACTGGACGGCTACAGAGGTACAGCCATTGCGGATGCACCGCTGGGGGCAAGCCTCTGCAGTGTCAGCTTCACGCTGGTTCATTCTTCCTCCACTTTCTGTGCCCGAGCAGTGCACGGAGCTTTGGCGCGCCATTGAAGCCTCATCCGCGCACTTTGATGCATCTTGCGAACGCCACATCGAGACCTGCGGGGAGGGAACGTGTCTGGTCTCAGCGTTGTCCTGATTCGACTGGTGGGGAATCAATGACGAGCTCGAGGCTTCGCAGTCCTTATGCTTCTGGGAGTAGATCGTCTCTGAATGTTCCTGGCCAATTGTCTTGCTTTTACACGTCTGTGCCACTCGTTCGTGAGAGAGGAGGGTGTATTGGCGGTACTGCCAGACCATTCCAATTACACCAAGTGCCACTCGAGCCTGTGCCTGCAAGCGTCTCGTCAGCGACAGAGTGCTGGCGCACCACTTTTGGCTCGGTCGACAGATGGCCCTTCACTACGGCGTCCCTCATCCTGAGTCGCTTTAAGACGCTAAACCCCCGTATACCATAAACAGTGCACAAGCACTCAGTGCGGCCTTCGAACGCATGACGAACGCTGTGTCGCTTCTCGGAGTCCGTCACTTGCCGAGTGCGCGGCAGGCGCCTTTTCTTGTTTTGGACGCTTGGTGAACACCTAAATGCGCGACTACTGCCCATAAATCACGCGAAAAAGAATTCCTAGGTCTAAACACGCAGCCGCCGCGGTCGTGTTCGAACCACGGAACTGCGCATCAGGCGCCCGACTACTGATCCGGAGTTCCCAGGTTCGAACAAGACCGCGGCGGCTGCGTTTTTATGAAGGAAAAACGCTAAAGCGCCCGTGTGCTTTACGATGTCAGTGCACGATAAGGATCCCCAAGTGGTCGAAATTATTCCGGAGCCCTCCACTACGGCACCTCTTTCTTCCTTCTTTCACTCCCTCCTTTATCCCTTCCCTTACAGCGCGGTTCAGGTGTCCAACGATATACGAGACAGATACTGCGCCATTTCCTTTCCCCCAAAACCAATTATTATTAAGATCCGAGACCTAACACACATTTTATGCATCGTCACGAGCTCTGCCTCTTTCCTCTTCAAAGAAACTTGAAAGAACAAATAAAAAATTTCTCACACAATTGGCCCTGCGCTAAAGTTGTCGAGCACCCAAGGGTTTTAAAAATGCTAAAGAATACAGTTCTATTCCTGTTAGAGAGGGCTTATGACAGCTGCCTTGGTAATATCTGCAAAAAGCTTAGTTTTGTTTACTGCATTTAAGAAGACATCACCAGTGGGGTGAAAACCCGCGACCTCGGTCGTGCCGCATGCGGTTTACAGCAACTGAGCTACCTTCCCTTCATGAATATCATGAACCTATGCCCATACCTTAGCTTTGAGCATGACGCAGATTAACAATACGAGTCCCAATATATGCATTTTATTGCGATCTGTCATACAGCATGCACATACTGGTTGGTGTAAGAAAAATGAGCAAAATCATCGCGGCATACCAATTGCGACGCAAGTCCTTGCAGGTCGAACAAAAGAGTCAGAAAACAATGCAATATCAGCTTGAACATCACAGCGACAGACAGTGTCTGAAGCCTCGGAAAAACAAATGATTCCGCCTCCGTCTTCACTCCGCAGCATCACCGGCTCCGCGCCGCGCAGCCACCCAGGCGGCGAAGGAAGCATTGCAGTGAGAGACAACGCACTCGCGGCTGCAGTACTCGCCGTCCCATTCGTAAGACTGGACGGCTAAAAAGGTGCAGCCAACGCGGATGCACCGCTGGGGGCAAGCTTCTGCAGTGTCAGCTTTACGCTGGTTCATTCTTCCTCCACTTTCGGTGCCTGAGCATTGCACGGAGCTTTGGCGTGCCACTGAAGCCTCATCCGCGAGCTTTGATGCATCTTGAGAACGCAACATCGAGACCGGCGGGGAGGGAACGTGTCCGGTCGCAGCGTTGTCCTGATTCGACTGGTGGGGAATCAATGACCAGCTCGAGGCCTCGCAGTCCTGCTGCTTCTGGGAGTAGACCAAGTCTCTGGATGTTCCTGGCCGTTCATCTTGTTCTGGCACGTCTGTGCCGGTCGTGCCAGAGACAGGAGGGTGTATTGGCGGTACTGCCAGGTCATTCCAATTACAGCCAGCTCCATTCGAGCCTGTGCCCGCAAGCGTCTTGTCGGCGACAGTGTGCTGGCGCACCACTTGTGGCTCGGTTGACAGATGGGTCGTTACGGATGAGCTCTGCACTAAGCATGGCTGCTGCATGCCGTTGAGCGCTTCGTCACGCGAATCTTTAGACCCATCCTCGTCCGTCGGAACCTCAAGGAAACAGTCCAGAGAGGGTGGCCAGGCTAACTGATTACCGGAGTATAGCGAGTCGTCGAGTGTACCTCCCTGTCCGAGCTTGTTCGTTGGGTACTCGCCACCGATGCCTGAGCTTGATGGAGATACTGGCTGTTGGTCGAGTGGCGGAGAGTCTACGGACGCGCCTTGTTGGCCAGTCTGGTCCGCAACACCCCAGTAACTAAACCTCGGAAGTGGTTGCTTATTGGAATCGAGTGGATATTGCTCACCAGGAAGGTCCGTTGGAGGCTCATCTGCGAAGCCGAGGTCGCCGAAGTCAAACCTGGACAGGTCGACCTGTTCTTCGGAGTTCAGAGCGCCTTTAAACTGATATCGTCCTGCGCACTGGCTCATAGCGCTCTTTACATTAGAGCCGTGATTGTAGTTTGTAGCGCTGTATCCACTGGAATCATGGTAGCAGTATGGCTGTGGACGCGATTGCCGCGAATCGTCCAGCGCGGTTTGCAGCCCAGGCGGGTCCATCAACGCGGCGTCTCCAAAGGCGAGGCTAAACACGTAGGGTGGCACCACTAATGGCAGGTCCGGTGCGCAGCGGGACGAAGCTGGTTGGGTGAAGGGCGTCGAAACATACTCCTGCGCTGTGGAACGCTGCCCGGTTGACTGTTCCAGCTGCGCGCCAGGTCCACGGTCCAGGGCAGCGTGGCCGCGGGGGTCAGCGCTTGCATGTGGGCACGCTGCGTCGACTGCGTTGCCAGAGGGTGCAGTTATTAATCCGAGAGTGCCGTCGTTGCAAGGCATCGCGTGTGGCGTTCGCCTTACCAGCACGGAACGTTACCGAACGTGACCAGTATGGCCGAGGCAAGGTGTGACGTAGTCGCATCAAGGCTTCGATAGCGCATAAAGCGACACCTGTGATCTCCTGGTGACATCACTGCGCGCAACCTCCTCGCAAGGAGAAAAAAAAAGAGCACAAATATGATTTGTAAAATACAGAAAAACAAAAATACCATGACTATGCAAGCGCTTTAATTTTGTTTTCAATCGTAAAAACGCACTGAACGTGCATATCCGCTCGAAAGTCTGTAAATGCAACAGAACAGCGGTGACGCCTGGTTCGCCATATAGGAACTCAAGCAGCTATAGTCCCGCTTGGAAAAGTAGTAGTAGTAGTATGTGGCTGTGTATTAAAATAATAATAAAAAAGGAAAAGATTTTTGCTAGCCCCGGCATCTGATGAAAAATTGGTTTTTGGGGAAAGGAAATTGTGCAGTATTTGTCTCACACATCTCGGCGGACACCTGAGCCGCGCCGGGAGGGAAGGAATAAAGGAAGGAGGGCTTGAGAGAAGGAAGGGACGAAAGAGGTGCCGTAGTGGAGGTTCCCGCTTGGAACCAAATTTTAGTTCAATGCCTATATCTAATAATGATGATTAACAGTCTGGCCGATTGCATACTGAAAGGCTAAGCGAAAGTGTAGTCTATCAATCAGGTCTCACACTCTCAGCAAACCTCCTCCTAATCAACTCAGCCTCAGTCATGTGGTTTCTTTGAGACACGGAAGACAAGGGAGGGAATGATGCCACCAACCAGCACGTCCAAACTCTCTTACACTAGGATTCCCCCTTAGCCGATTGGCTTGGTTTGGTTTATGTTGTTTAACGTCCCAAAGCAACTCGGGTTATGAGGGACGCGTAGTTAAGGGCGCCGGAAATTTCGACCACCTGGGGTTCTTTAACGTGCACTGATATCGCACGGTATACGGGCCTCTAGAATTTCGCCTCTATCAAATTCGGCCGCCGCGGCCGGGATCGAACCCGCGTCTTTCGGGCCAGCAGCCGAGCGCCATAACCACTGAGCCATCGCGGCGGCTGAATGCAAGAAAGAGGCCGTAATGAACGGCTCAGGAGTAATTTCGTCAACCTGCGGATTTTTAACGTGCCCTAACATCGCACCACGCAGGGGTGCCTTGTGTTTCACCTCCATTGATTAGCCTCTCGAGACTCTCTTTGTATTTTCCCAATAAAAAAAATTGGCTATGGTTTACCTCTGGTCAACCCTAGTTGAGTTGCGAAAGCTTCGTTTCCTCGGCACGTCATCTACGCAGCATCTCATTCCGACGCTCTCGAGAACTCAAACCAGTCTCTTCCGCAGTTGAAGAGTCACTCCGGGACGTGGCACGACTTCTAGCCGCATCTTCGTTACGACGCTTCTCGAGTCGTGCGGCGCGTTCTTCTGGCGTCTCTTGAGCGCATTAGCTCTTCGCTTCGTTCTGTCGTTGTTGCATCTCTTTCGCGCTCTCCATAACATCAACAATACATTGCTGCTGCTACTGCTGTTGCTGATAGGAAGAAAGAAAAGGAAAGTGCGCGGGCCTGCCTACTGGCTCAAGCCGAGCCACGCTCGCTGCCGTGTGCTGAAAGTAGGAGAGTTAAAAGGATAGGAGAGCAAAGATAGAAAGAAAAGGTGCGCGCTATTATGCCCCAGGCCGATCCCGGAGGCAGTGCAATACCGGTCCGACCCTTGCCAGGGTGCTTCAAGACAAGCACACTGCCATATTCCAAAAATAAGTTTAATATTTTGGGTCCAAGGACCCTCAGCAGATATTAAATCAGGTATCAGATGGTGGTACAATACACTGAGGCGAAGCGCATGTATATATATATATATATATATATATATATATATATATATATATATATATATATATATATATATATATATATATATATATATGTGTGTGTGTGTGCGTGCGTGCGTGCGCGCGCGTGCGCGCGCGCGTGTGTGTGTGTGTGCGTGTGCGTGTGCGTGTGCGTGTGCGTGCGCGTGCGCGTGTGCGTGTGTGTGCGTGTGTGTGTGTGTGTGTGTGTGTGTGTGTGTGTGTGTGTGTGTGTGTGTGTGTGTGTGTGTGTGGTGTGTGTGTGTGTGTGTGTGTGTGTGTGTGTGTGTGTGTGTGTGTGTGTGTGTGTGTGTGTGTGTGTGTGTGTGTGTGTGTGTGTGTGTGTGTGTGTGTGTGTGTGTGTGTGTGTGTGTGTGTGTGTGTGTGTGTGTGTGTGTGTGTGTGTGTGTGTGTGTGAAGCTTTGCCTCAGCGTTTCGTTGGAGGCGAAACGCATAGCGCCCGTGTGCTGCCTTTCTTCCTTCACTTCCTCCTTTATCCCATCCCTTAAGGCGCTGTTCAGGTGTCGGCCGATATGTAAGACAGATACTGTATAAGAGGCTTTTAGAAGGGAAGTGTCCCACGCTCGTGGTATATTATCTGATGTTCTTACCCCTTTGGGTGTAACTTATGAAGTTCCTGTAAATGACACAATCAGATTCCTAGACTTGAGCCTGCAGTTTTCTCGTGCACTGTGTGCCGGCCTTTCGAGCCTAAATGGGTAATAAACCGTTGCTACCATACGGTTCCTCGTACTCGAAGCTTGTTAAAAGAGGAATTTTTAGTTATGTCGAGCTTCAGGAATGGACTTATTAAATCCTGCCTACATTAAACCGAACGCAGTTTTAGTAACCAGGTGGACAGGCTAATTGTTTGTGGCTATCCACTTCCCGTTCTTTCGTCTGTAGCTGATGTGTTGGTGGAATCTGAACAGAGTGGAATCGTCTGCCTGCCGCGCTGGTGCTTAATAACAATATTGAAGTTTTCAGTAAAAACCTATGCTTGCATTATAACGCATAGAAGTTTATTCTAACTCCTTTAGTTTCAAAGTTTTCAGTTATATTGTTGTGTGTTTTATGTGGTTTCATGTTGTGTTCTACTCTCCGTTTTTAACGACAAACATTGACGACTGTTGCCACTTATTAGCTATGTTTCCCATGCGATGTTAGTACTTTTTGTTACCCCGCGTTACCGTGTGCTTTTCAGACTTGTTTAATCCCCAGTTCACTCCTGTATTCCAATTTGTATGTTCCTTTCTTCTTTTCCTGTTGTTTTGTACTGTATCACTCCCCTCTATAATGCCCTTTGGGCCTAGAGGGTAACTGAAATATAAATAAATAAATAAATTTAAATGCACCCCCAGCCTTGAATGTCAAACAAAAAAGCGAGTAGCAGCCATCCCCTATATTCACAAGATCTCGCATAATTTGAAAAGTGTTGGGAAAAGTGTCGGCGTGGATGTTGTTTTTTCGACCCCGATTAAGTAATCCAGCTTGTGCATGCGTTTCAATAACCCAGGGAAACTTATCCTCGATTGCCTGAGAAATTTTGAGTGAAAATTTGTGAAGCGTCAAAAAATTTTGTGTATTCCATTCCTCTCCCTTTTAACAGATTTTACATGGGCCAGACAGGACAGTGCCTAAATGATAGGCTCGGGCAGCACTGTAACTATGTCGATAATGAAGATTCCCGTAACTTCAGCATGCATTGTCGTGAGTGCGATTGCATCCCACAGTTCGAATCTTGCCGAGCCGTTGCAAGGAACAAATATCAGCTGTGTCGTGAAATAATCGAGGCCACAAATATCAAGAAGCACGTGATTCCTGTATAGGCGCCCCATCGGTATCATCACAAAAAGAATTTCGCTTCCTGGTTTGCACATCGTAGCTGGTGTTGTCCTGCTGGGATCCAGGCGCATGAGTGTGCTCATTGCGGTGATCTCTATTTTGGTGCCAAAATGTATATATACGCACAGCGTGCCAAATAAATGTCAGCTGTTAGTTCAGCGCTGTGTTGTGTCCGTTTCCTCCTTCTGCTCTCTACTTAGGTTTTGGGCCTTGCGTTGCTGCACGTATTAGTGGGTCCCGTCAGCGGTTCCTCTTGCCCACGCAGACACAGACATTGTTCCTTCGTTCACAGTCACAATCATTACGCGAAAGACCACACGACATAGGTATAAACGCGACAGCATAGCGCCTCCGTGCGACTGTTACTGGGTCAGCATTTTAGGAATTTCGTGCATAGACCAGAGCCGGAGCGAACGCCATCTGGAAAGATATTGGCAAATATGCTAAGATAGGCCTCTACAAAGGAGTGTAAAGCGTGGATCGGCCGCCAAAGCCGTCTCCCCTGGTATCAACTAGGTCCCACTTTTCCCTTCCTTAACAACCCAGTTCCCCAACAAAAGGCCTAGAGCCTACCTGTCGAAACAAACAGCTCATTCATTCATTCATTCATTCATTCATTCATTCATTCATTCATTCATTCATTCATTCATTCATTCCAGAGCACGCGACGGCTCTGCTTCTGGCTCCATGTCAACAAAGAGCTGGGCACGTCCGCACACGGCCGAACACAGCGACATAGCTGTCGACGGCCGCCTTGCCCGCCTCGGAGCCGTCGTCGCCACGAGCCTCCGCTGAGCACGTGGCACGTGACATCACAACCTGCGCCGCTCGCTCCGTGTTTACGTGGCTGTGACGTCATGACCCTGTCCACCAATGAGGGGTTATAGCGTTCAACACCACCGACGCCGGTTTTTCTGCGACACTAGCTCCTTAATGTTATCGCGTTAAAACCAATAACATGCAATTCCGAATCGGCACACCAAGACGCGAACCCACAGTCAAACAGCAAACAAAGCAAATACACCAGGTCGAGTTTGTTAAGGCGAAAGCCTTTCTTGGCTAATGAGAGGCGTGGACGGAAGTTGTAGGCGGAAGTTCTTAGGCAACGTATATGTAATGAAATAAAGCAGAAACTAAAAATAGGAACGAAAAAAATGAAAAGTAGTAAAAAATAAAAATGAAACACATAATAAAAATTAAAGAAAAATGAAAATATTAAAGCAAAAACTAATAAACAAGAAATACAGAATATAAGAGAAAATCAAACATGAAGGAACAATGAGGACAGGGAAAGGCTTTCGCATTTGCGCTCTTAGGCAGACTTAAGTGCAATCCTGTATTTTTTTTTCGGTTTACTCAAAGCAAGGACTCTTTAACAGCTACCACCTGCAGAATTATTTGCCCGCAGCACCTTTTACTTCCTACAAGCACCCGCTTTATTGAGAGGAAGAGGAAAGAAAAACCATCATTTTGCGAGCCGTGAAAAGAGGAGTCAATAAATTCCTGTCGGGTTGTTTAGGCCTTCTCGAACACGGTTCGCGCTTGAGAGCCAACTTCCCGTACGTACATTTTGCCGCCTAGTAGCTATCATATGAGCCAGCAAGCCGAACAGAACTGCCCCGCCACAGCGAGCTATCGGCGGTTGGCATTCCTGTAGCAGCCGACGCACAGCAGCTGCTTCCAATAGCCTAGCAAGACCACTATAGGCCAAAAGCGGCACGCTCGCCAGCTAGCCACACATACGAATCACCGAACTGGCGCCTATACTCTCGAGAACAACACTCTCAAACGCGAAAGCAACGAGATGCGTGGCAGCGAACCACGGCACTGGCCTAAACGCCGAATGCGCCGCGATGGGTGCGGAATCAGCAGAAGCAGACGAAGAGGAGGCCGAAAGAGCGGGGTTCCTGCTACAATCAATGCAAGCGGTGCCGGATTTCGGACTGCTACTACCGTCGTTGCACGAGTTACTTCGAGCAGGGAAACATGCAAACAACGAAGCGATTCTTTTCATCAAAAGACTCAACATAGAAACAGGTAACCCTCCCAGACGCAGCCGTAAATCAATACAGACCACCGCCCGCATCCGGAAACGTTCCCGCGGAGCTAGGCAGTGCCGGAAGGGAGCGTCTGTCTGCTTTCGGAGAACGCAAACAGAAAACCGCTGGCACTCAGCACTCAGTGCGGAATAGAGCATTGTGAATGAATGCAGATTGGCCTAATGATCGCTCGCACCGCCAGCAAAATTAGTTTTTCGAGCCACCGCCGCCGGCTCCGAGGCACGACGCGGCACCTGGGCGGTACCACTGAAAGTCGCATTCTTGCCGGAGCGCCTAGAGTCGAGCTGTGCGTCCTATGCGCGCCTGTATACGATCCGGAGGCTCTCGGCGAGGTTGGCTCTGTTAATCAACAGCGGCACGCGTCACGAAGTGTTCTGCTGAGCGTGTGTGTACTCAGTAGGTTGCAAGGAGAATGCAATTATGCAACTCAATTAACCCCCCCCCCCCCCCTTTTTTGCACTAAACGCCATCCGGCTCTCTGAAGGGAGCAAGCTCTTACACGCTAGTGGAGCTGGGTGGGTGGGTGTTTGTAGCCAACACTGATGTTGGTGCAAAAAACTACTGGCACGCTCTAAAGCAATTGCCGATGTTAACGCTTTCGGTCAAAAAACCATCGCCGCCCCCTTCAATGCCCTCAGGAAGTTCGTGTGTTTACGAGACCTGTTAGGGAGGTCCCAGTGATTCGCTGCATCTGTACTCTATGTGAGGACAGTTACAAAAACTTTCCTTGAAGGTTACTTCGCAAACGCTTTCGACACTTTCACATCGTAAATTACTTTTCAAGTTAAATAAACACGGGATTAGTGACACTATTCTTAAATAGATTCAAGGATATATCTACACAATCGCAGGCGGGTTGTGCATGTAGACGAATGCTCGTGCTCTTCGTGTTTTCTGGTTTTCCACAAGGGACTGTTTTAGCTCCGTTATTTTTCTTAGTCTATATTAATGACATTATCGATGTTGTCCAGTTTCCCGTGGAATTGAAGCTTTTTCTGCTGACTGTTTGATTTATTCTCGAGTAACACAGTCTGACGACCAAGTCAGAGGTAACCAGATTCTTCAATCCTTGCATCTTTGGAGCGAGAAATGGCACATGTAAATCAAATATACTAAATCGACTTTAAATTTACGCATATTACTAACAAGAAGAGTGCTATAATTTTTCTTCAACATTATAAGTTACAAATTAAGAAACGCGGATATTTTTAGGTATTCAGCGGCCAATATTACACAAAATGTACATGGTCATAAACATATCGACAGTGTGTGCTCGACAGTTTCTCAAAAAATGTGCTTTCTCAGGAAAGAAGAATATGCGACGAAAGGTGCTATACGTTATTTGCCTACAAAACGTTCATATGTCTACACATAAAATACCATTGTGTTGTCTGGAGTTGCCGACCAACAGTTTCAATAGACAAATTAGAACAATTTCAAAAAATGACGGTTCGTTTCATTTCTTCAAGGAACCAAAATACAGACTCGGTAAAGGTAATGCTACGTTCACGTTAGCTTGAATCATTAGAAACACGAAGGCAGAAAGCCAGACTAAAGCTTTTTTTTTTTCAGATTCGTCACGGGCAATCAAAGGTATAAAAAGAGAGACGTGTTTCTTTTCTTGAAAAACAGAGCGTGAGATTAAATCATGACGAACAGCCAAACCTGATGACACGTATGTCGATGTTTTCCGTTATTTTTTTTCCTGACGTCATTGAAATCTGAAACGCTATGAAGTGTCAAATTTAATTCCGTTGGGTTCTGCTGTGTTTCCCCATGTAACGACTCTCAAGGGAGGGTTAACAGTATCAATAAATAAATAAACCACTTATTTTACGCTCAAATCTTACCTTCAAGAATTTTCCCCGTAACGGCCGATGGCACTAAGTGTCAACAATTTATTTATCTGCGACTTCCACAGTTAGCTCAAGTCCGTTATTTTTTCTTGCTTGTAATATCCGACAAGTATCCAGAGATAATTAATTATGCTTAAACCTTTCAACTTATGTTCCCGTAGTTGCTAAGCGGCTTCGCTACTCGACAGAAAGTAGACTTATTTTGATGGAGGATAAACACAAAAATTCGTATGTAGTGATACTTTGGTGCTGACTACGAGCTAAGGTGGTTGCAAGTTTCTGCCGCTACTCGCACTTATTTACAGCGTCACTATTATCCTGAGAGCAGCTTCTGTGCGTTGAACATTATTTAAAATAATCTGTGCCTTCCAGTGCAGACGGTGAGGCAGGAACACTTTCTCACCCCGGGAAAAACGAGTCGTTTCTATTGGCTCCTTTATTTATTTTTATTGGAAATAGCGGCACACTTGCACACCCATGCAAAGCTCCAATGTTAAGCTAGGTGAATGAAATTTCTTACAATATGCTCGTATATATATATATATATATATATATATATATATATATATATATATATATATATATATATAAATCACAACAAACACTGGTAGCAATATTCTGGTAACGAAAAAAATTTATTGCTTAAATATTGTTATATGCAAACTGTTTCATTGCCGACGAGATATAAGTTTCAGTCTTCTCGCCTGCAGAAGCTTTAGTTGCACAAAAATGCTTACTACCTTAGAAACGGCTTTAAAAATTAACGTGCATCTAAATGATAGACATTTAAAAAATGTAATTTTTATAGCACAGCAAAAATTATAAACCACAAAAATTGTGAAATACAAAAACTAACTCAACATGACAGCAGGATTTCGAGGGATATGCGTATGTTCCGAATAAAATATTGTTTTGCTTGAATATCGAACGATTCGCCTGAGATTTTCTGCAATTTACGGCTTTTTGAGCTAGAAAAGCGCTTTTCTCGGCATAACATTGTCAGTGGTGCAGCGTATCAGAATACAGCTAAGACATGCTAACTAGCAGGTTGGTTCACTAAATTTAGTTAACGTTGTAACTATTACTGTTAGTCTCCTTATTTATTGAAAGGCCCACAGTAAGCAATGTCTATATCAGTTTTCAGAATTTAAGAAACGCCGTCACCTTCGGCGCTGTGGGACAACAAATCTTGTCTATTCCAACGAGTTTCGTGCACTGGAGGAGTTGCTATGCCTGCAAGCTCCTCAAAAATGCAGGTATTTTGGCGCGATGTGGCCAAAATTTGTTGTGATGCAGCATCGAAGGTAACTGTGCTTTCTAAATTTTAAAAACTGATATGGATATTACGTACTTACTGTGGGTGATATGCCTATCAATAAAGGAGACAAACTGATAATTTGAAAAGGTAACTACTCAGCATTACTCAACTACACTACTAGTTTGCTCATCTTAGCTGTATTCTGATGCGCTACACTACTGACAATGCTATGCAGAAAAAAGCGCTCTTCTAACTGAGACAGCCTATTTTCGAAAACTGCAGAAGACCTTAGGTGAAACACCCGGTATAAGTCACACAGAATGCTTCAATCATGAGAGACTACAGCAGTTATGTCTGAATAGAGTTCTAGCTCAAGTGTTTTTTCCAGACACGAAAAATCTCTTCACTTTATATGAGTCATGTGCCACTGGGCGATGCAGTTTCATCCTCAGAAATACACACACAGGCACAAGTACAGCCTGCCCACACCAGCAGAGAAATTTCCTCCTGAGATTATCTTCATCAGAACAATACCACGAAACAAGATGGCCTGAGACACATTTGTGGACGCTCAGTGATGTCCAGGTCATGGCCGCTCGATGGAAGCGCACTAGCTGGGGCCTTCCGCGGCACATGACCATTGGTGGGCGGGGGCGTGAAATGCGAGTTTACGCTTGTCGCCGCGATTGTTGGAGGGGCGCCACTGCTCCTGGACAATTTTTGGGGAAGGCTCTGAGTTCAATTAAAGCAGAGAGTTCGCCGAGTTGGTTATTCATCTTTGAAGTTTCGAGTCTGTGTGAAAGGCGGAAGCATAGATGAAGCACATAGGACAACCGCTAGACATCAGACATTTTGTGTTTTTTTTTTCTGCTTGCAATCTAGCCGGTAATATCAGGCTTCGAATTCTTTCTTGTGTGACCATTTCCCTTCACGTGGATGGACTAATGACAGTTACTTGATGTCTAA
Organism: Amblyomma americanum; assembly: GCA_030143305.2. NCBI lineage: Eukaryota > Metazoa > Arthropoda > Arachnida > Ixodida > Ixodidae > Amblyomma > Amblyomma americanum. Next base: position 268,390 of record JARKHS020027989.1, read on the forward strand.
TTGCAGATCGCCAGCGGATGTCCTGTATGCTTCTTCTACTCTGTCTCTGTCTTTTACGCTCGTGGAAAGTACCAACTACTCCGAGGCCGACCACTGCAGAATCATTACACCGGATGAGCTGTGGAGTGTTTGCACCATGTTTTCAGAGGTGAGTTCTCTGTGCTCGTCTCTTAGATTCTGAAGGAGTCTTTAGCGTATGCGCCGCTATGTCGCACAGTTGCTGTACTCCGCTCTGTGGCGCAAGCAGGAATGAACCAAATGTAACAAATACGACTGAAATGTTTCTTGCCGTCCTGGCATCCCACTCCGTAGATATGAAACGCCCAGCTGAAGTGAAATGCCGTAAATGTTTTTACGGCATTAAAAGTTAGAAAATGGCGCATTTTGTTTCAACCCCTGGGGAGAAATGAGACAGTGGACGGGACAAAATGGCATCAACAAGATACTTCCGAGCGTTTCGACAATGCAGGCCTGTACTGTTTTATTCCACGACCATATACGCACTAGGTAGGGTTATAGCCAGTCTTTGCGTGCAACCTGGTAGCGCGATTCTTTTCTTCCTGCCTTCCTGAGAAACGGGACAGTTGTAGCTCAGCTGGCAGCACGGGAGCGCAAGAAAGACACAAACAAAGAGAGAGAGAGAGAGACTTTGCTGAATACACGTCTTTCATGTCTGAAGTAATCGCTGTGTGCAAAGGCGAAGAAATTACAAAGATAAAGAAAAAATAAACGAAAATAAACGCAAGAAATCAGGCTTCTATTTTGATGATGAGATTTGCTGCCAAAAAGCAGTGAAATTGGTGAAAATTAGATGCGGCACAGCCCTATATCTCATTGCCTAGAAAGGAGCTTGATTTTTTACGTGCATGCTGAATTTTGTTTAATGTATCACAGTTTATTGTTTACTTTTGTACATTGCGATTAACCGTGTCAAGCTGCAGACATGAGCGCACCTAGTGCGCACATGTCTGCTGAAAGGAATGAATGTCGCCTTCGCAATTAAATGCAGCCTTTAACGCGACAGCGTAAACACCTTGTTCGGTCGAAAAGCCGTCGGCGTTGTAGTAGTCGGCACCGTGTGTCGGAAATAATGGGGCTACGTAAAAAAAAATCGGATCATGGTAATTTATGGTTATAATTATTGATGATGAATTGATGTGTGATAGAAGATGACGATTTAATGAAATCATTGAATTAATTGATTTACGAAAGAAATGAAAATGAAAAAATTGAAAAAAGGGGTTTCAAAGGTATAAAAATCCTCAGAATGAAAAAGTCAACGCTTGATGATGATAATTAAGAAAATTTAGAGTGTGTAATTGACCAATTAATTAAATAATTAAAAAGAACAAATGCGTTCAAAGGTGTTTCCAATAGGCAAGAGTCGCGCCGAACGGGCGATGGCGTTCCGTGGACTCCCTGGCAGCGCTGCAACACGCTGTAGCGTTATCACTCTTAAAGGCGAAGCTTAAGCATGCTCCAATTTTTTTTCTGTATGCTAAAACAGAATCAGCTCAAGATTGCTTTCTCCGATTATTTGGGGGTGTGTGGGTAGTACTATTTTAAAAATCAAATCGAATACGAATAGTGTAGCTAAAACGTGAATCGAATCCGACTTCAATAGCGACAGAACCAAATTGAATACTTTTACGAATATTCAAAATTTCTCAGAGTAATGGGGCAAAACGAGCAATCGCGGAAAAAGGCGATGCGCTTACGCCGGGGTTGCGGTACTGTGCTATACGATATGAAGTTACAGCTCCACTAGACGGTATGAAGTGCGAAGTCAATCTGGTTGCTCTATGTGCGGCAAACCATGAGTGTGGTTAAACTACATTTCGCCCCTGTTAACAAGAGCACGCAGCGCCATATCTCAATATATGAGATAGGCGAGAGCTACGTATGAGCCATTGCCTTTAAAACAGGGCATTAAGGTTGTGTTTGCTAAATCTACCTGAGCCCTCTCGCGTCGGCCAATCTTAGACGTCATGTTTGAGTGTCATGAATGCTGCCCCATGAATGGAGCATGCCATAGCAGCATTGTGCATGATGTAGATGCGGGCCTTGTTTTTGGAATAGCAGTCGAATAAAAATGCGGCCTGCCTTATTATAACTCCGTGCCAATAATTCCAAAACTATCCCAAACTTGAGAACCTATGCTATTGGTTTCGAATAATTTTTAACATCCACGATTCGAAGTTGTTCAGCGAATCATGGGAGGATATTCAATTCAATATTCGATAACTTCGAATAACCGCACACCCTTGCCGGAGACATACCTATTCGTGTTGATCTAAACTTTATCGCCTTTACTGTGAAGAACGGGCGGGGAGCATTGATTCCTCTTGTGAACCTTCTGGGTTCACTGCATAGCACCATCACCAGATGCAGTCTCCTCGCAAGCAAAATATCTCTTTACGAAGGTGGAAATGTACAGCGCAAATAAAGACGAGGACACAAGGAAGACACATGGGACACGCGAGCGCTGACTTGCAACAGTTCATTTCGAAACTCGGACTAGTATTTATAGCTGAAAAACCAGGCGATTATCACACATGCGCAGTAGGTGACACATTCATATGCTGGCGCAAATATAACAACTCCTTACCAGTAAGAGCAATAGACGGCTTGGCCACGCAGGACCCACCCAACCGGTCTATCATTTCAGCCTCTATGATTTCTCGAGTGAGTTCGCAAAGGTTTTTGGCGATAACAGAGAAATCTTGGTAAGCAGGCTGACACACAAACTCTTCATCTGAATCGCTATCATTTTCATCTTCACCGCTTTTCTTACATTTCCTACAGTGTTCGTCTATAAACCCTCCTCGCCGTTCAGACACATTATTGCAATGTTCTTCGGAGGCGGTCGTTCAAACACCTACAGCTTTGTCCTACATAGCTCTTCCCACATTTCCAAGGGATGCTGTAGACAATCGAATGCGTACATTATACGAACTTTGTTCGGTGCTTCTTCTTGCAGTTCGGCTTCTTCGAATCACAGGGCCTGGACAGTCTGCACAATTTTTGCAGCTAATCGGGGGCAGGGAAAATAACTTTTACGTTCCCCCGTTCGCCGATCTTTTTTATGCGATGAGACAGGCCTTGAATTTACGGAATCACAGCAATATGTTTTGTTGAAGGCGATAGTGACGTAAGAGTCCCTTCTGAGCGCAGGCGCTTAAGAAGGGTTTCCACGACACTGATCAAAACATGAGTAGGATACCCCGCGGCTCTGAGACGAAGGACCTCTTCACTGAAGCTAGCAGCCATTAGCTCAGCACTAAATTTACAGAGCGCATTTTTCGAGCACAACCCTACAATTCCCCTTTTTACTTCTTTGGAATGCGCGGAGCCGAATGGAAGCAGTGGCTTGTTAGCGCGTGGCTCGTACTTTCAGTAGATCTGTGCGTTACGAAATAAAAGCCTGATATCCAGAAATCAAATACTCTCGTCAGAAGGCATCTCATGCGTTAATTCTATAGGCGACAAGCCTCCACGTAACAAGGTCAGTGTGTTAGTAGCTAGTACTTCAAAAGAGTCCTAAATGCAGTCAAGGTATATTATAAAATCATCAACATACCTAAAAATCTTGCTTACTTTAAAATTTGGTAGTCAGCTACAAAGGGCTGTGTCAACATGAGCTAAAAATAAATCACTAAGAACTGGGACAATACAGGAGCCGATACAAATTACCTCCTCTTGCAGTATGGCTGGCCTTCCCATTGGGTAAAAGTTGACCGAAGATAAAAATTAGTAAGTTCTAAGAAGCCACTGCTTGACATTCCAGTTTCATTCATAAAAGCTACATTTTCGAATATATCAATACAGTCCTGGACACAAGAGAGCAAGCCTGACTGTGGCAACGAATAGAAAAGCTCTTAATGTCTACAGAGAACGCCCTGAGGTTCCTATGAGGTGAACACTCGAGGTAATTCAAGACGGCGTCAGAGTTCTTGACTTGGAAAGGGTCTTCGATGCATAACAGGTCGAGCTTTTTTTTTTTTTGAAGAAACATGACAATGAACTTTTTCCAAGTGCCATTTTCTGAGACAATCTGTCCTGAAGGGGGTGTCAACATTATGCGTTTTGACGCTAAAAAGACCTCAAGAAAATCACGGCGACTGCTCTATACTCTTACCAACTTTTTCTAACTTCAGCTTAGTACAGAGCTGTTTTGCTTCTTTGACATAGCCAAGTTCATGCAGGGATTAAAGGCATTCGAAACAGCTTCTAATGCTTTGACCTTAAAAATCACGTGAGACAGCACAGCAAAGCCCCCCTCCTTATCAGCGGGTAGAACACAAAGGGCGCGTTCTTTCGAAAAGGACAAAACGCGCTTGACAGCTACCTTCGAGACAGGCTGCTTGCAGTGATGCAACGCGTCCATGCCGCCCGACACACAGCGCAAGGACTCCTCTGCTTAGGCACACTGGACCACCCGTCTGACAAAGGACACACGCAAGCTCCGGGGCTGACCTCTTCTCTTGGACCGCGAACTTTGGACCTCAGTGCGAGCACTTCCTGTACATCCTGAGGCAATCTGATTTGTTCAAGGTCATGGACAGAACCAAGTGGCACTGAGCGCCTCTCAGGGAGGGCTCGACGAAGCTGCCGAAATTGAAGTTGCCAGGAGTGCTCGGTAGTTTGGTCGACAAGGACGGTGAACTCTCGGAGCCGCCTTGCGGTCGTGGACGGGTCCCCAGCGGCGCTGAGCTGCGTGGCAAGAAGCCTTCGGTGGAGACGAGCAAGGCGAAGCCATGCAGATCTCTGAATTCTGCAGATCCGACTTCCGTGGTTGACGGAAGGCAGGAATCCTCCAAACAAGGCGCGAACGTCCTCTGGCGGAATTTTGTTACGAATGCAGAATGAAAGTGGCCGGGCTTTGCAGACTGCGTTGTTGATGTAGGCTCACGAGGAACACATGAAGAGTTCGTGTGCCAGCCCGCTTACCAAGATTCTCTGTTATCGCCAAAAACCGTTGCGCCAACTGACTCGAGAAATCATAGAGGCTGAAATGACAGACCAGTTTGGTGGGTCCTGCGTGGCCAAGCCGTCTATTGCTCTTACTGGTAAGGAGCTGTTATACTTGTCTCAGCATATGGATGTGTCACCTACTGGGCATGAGTGATAATTGTCCGTTTTTTTCAGCTATGTATACTGGTCCGAGGTTTGAAATAAACTAATGCAAGTCAGCGCTCGTGTGTTCTATGTGCTCTTCCTTGTGTCCTCGCCTTTATTTGCGCGTACTTTTCCATCATGAGTAACCAAAATTCCCAGACTGCCACCTTAGCGCTCTTTACGAAGTTGGCGGCAGAAAATCTCGGCCGCATAATGTGAACGCATTGTAAACAACAAGAGAAATACTACTGCTAACATTTCCACGACTTATTACCTAATAAGCATTAAAAAAGTCAGTAAACCGGCCTTGCGCAGGAATTCAAGCTTTCCAAAGGAAAGCAATAGTTGTTAAAGGGTTTTCGTTTTGTTTTATTTTGAGTCGGGGAGGGGGGGGGGGTCATATCTTGATCGTTCTAGCTAAAATTCAGTGGTGTGGCGTCATCTTCGGACTCGCTGCTACTGCTAGCATTTAAAAAATTATCTCAAGATGGAACGAAGCTCAAAACCGAGCTCATTTGCACAAGGACCCTGGTATTGGTAGTGTGAGCCACACTCACAATGCAAAGTTGCGCACCGCACTGTTCTGACGTGCATGAACGTTCACCACCTCATGAAATAAAAAAAAACTAATTACTTCAATACCAAAGTTTACTTCTTATACAACCCCACCGATGGCTTACCAAGCCCTGAAATGCGTTGGGATTTCAGAAATAGGCACGTGGCGTACACGGCTCACCCATGCTTAACGGGCATGCTAAAGAAAAGGTTAAAGGGGCTCTTAAAGGGGCTCTAATAAAGCTGCAGTATGGCTAGGATGTTAAAGCACGCCTCATCACGAATACTGTCCAGCAAGAAATTTTCTAATGCGCTTTATAGAAGCTGAGTTATCTGTAGTCAAAATTTGAATTTCAGCGTCTTCGCGCTTTTCCCTCTCCTCCCGTCCCTTTTTGCACGCTGAAAGGTCGGCGCTCCTCCGCAGTCCCCATCTCCGGAGGCGCAGCTTCCTGACCCGCAGGAGCTACGCGGCTTATTAGCCGCGGCCACGGTAGCTGCCTGATGTCTGAAAGAATCTAACCAGTAACCATATCTCAACTTCGTATCGCGCAGGTGCAAGCATAGAAAAGTCGCCGGGAAGGGCTCTTGAACTTTCGCGCGTGATTGTGGGTCCTCTGCTGCGTGTAGAAGAGTATTATTCGGTTCTAGGTTTTCATGGCAACACAATGCAGTGGTTGAGCAAGTTGACGTGTTTTCCTCGGAAGGTGTTTCAGAGCCCCGTTAAGCAAGCAAAATGTACAAGAAAACTTTCATGGGGATCAGTATGTCTCAAGAGGTAAGCTGCTAAAAACTTCATCAAAATATCTGAGACAAGTTTGTTGGAAATAATTGTAAATGGGCGAGAAGACTGAGAATATTTCCCGCGTTCCTCCAGTTACAAAGTTGAGCTTTACTCGACTTAATTACATTTCTCCTTAAAATCAACTTTAAAAAGCTGCCTAACTTTTCGCCCTTTCCAGGGAAAATAAGTGAATGCACTGTTTTACCCAACTATGCCTTCCTCTACCTTTAGAGAGAGCAGACAACGGCTACCAAGAGAGCTACGAAAAAAAAAGTGAAATTCGCCGTTCACTTACAACCACACACGAGTAGCGTAAGCAGAGGCCGGACGAGAAGCACCACGCGGATATTGTTGCATTTTATTTCTCATCAAAATTTGTCGTCCGCGCGCAAGGTAATGAAACCTACGACCTCGCGCTGAGGAGCAGAACGCCACGGCTACTCAGCCGCAACAGAGAAAAGGCATTTACCTACCCTCTGGAAGCCCCTATTAAGTCCAGAGGTTAACGCCTCTGTTAACGGAAAGCGGCTATTCAGGGAAATGAATACCCGTGACAAAGCCTTCAAGAACGGACAAGTAATTCTGTCCCGTGCGCCCAGGGCGCACTCTGTTACGGAGGTCTTCTCGAGCAGCGAATGCCACAGTGACAGAGTGATTGACTCGATGCAGGGAGCGATGAAAAAAAAAAAAGCAATGCTTCCAGCAATATTAGCACGCTATCTTTCGTAAGGAGCGGCGTAAATGTGGCCTTGATTTATAACGCCCACTTTAAATGTTTACGCTTAATACCGTATTTTTTGGACTGTTTTGTTGCTTCTTCTCAACCTTAGCTCTGAAGTATGCGTTCCCGGAAGCAAGAAGAACGGGCCAGATTGAACGGAAGCAATTTTGGGGCTTTTTCTGCGGGACAACCCAGTCTTCCTTTTATTATTCATTGTTTGTTTCTTATCGCTTCGTAAGGTGTCCCCCCTCTTTACTTGAGGCTTCTCTCTGCTCGTACCTTGCCCCCAACCCCCTCGCTCAGCTTTCCTTGCCCGCACCGCGCGGTCGCTGAAAGGATTCACGACATCCTTTTAACGCTGTCGCCGCACAGTCCCGGCTCCTCCTGCTGAAAAATGGGGGAAATAAATTATTCTGAGGAAGACCGTGTCACTTCGCTTTCGCCCCCGCTTTTTTGGAGGGTAAAACAACTACAAAAGCAAGCGTTAAGTATGATTTCAAAATAACAAGAAACAATAAAGGTAGCCTGCAAAATCCTCCATAAAGAATACCGGGACAGCTTGGCGAATTCCACCGCCTTCGTCGTTCGTCTTTCAGCTTGTGATGAATAAAGTGATTATCGAAGATAGAATTTCGCTTCCTTGCTCAAATACTCCTCCTCTCCATCTTTTTTCTTTTCGTAAGCCTTGATATACGCGTCCTGAGAACATCCGCATGCTGTTATACTGCAAGTCAGGTAATATAAAAAGTTGAATAAAATGGAATACAGTTGAATATAGTGTTCTGATCCTTCCACAATTTCCAAGTAACGGTGAAAGAGAACGCACGCCTTATTTTTCCTTAACAGTTCGTAGAAGCGATTAGCATTACTGCTTTCGTTGACGTAGCTTAGAAAGAACGCTAAATAGATGAAACGATGCTATTGATATTTGAATTGAATTGCCTTAGGCACTGACACTAACACTGTGCAAGCGTTTACATCATAGAAAGTTCGACGAAATACCGTGTGCCAACAGGTGAACACTGCGAGACTAATAAACGCACAATCGCCATGATATGAGGAACAAAAATAAAAGACGACATCTCGATGACCGTATGGGTTCTTTGTTCACACTAAGCGTTCGATGGAACACCCATGACTTATATACAGGTGAAATTGCGCAGAACGAGCAGCCTCGTTAAGACAATGCGTCGTGTTTTGCGTGTAGAATTATTATAGAAGACGCGAGCACAATTTATTCTTTGTGGCGACGATACATGCTTTTTTCTGTGTACTGGTTCATAACAAGGCCGTAGTATGTGCCCCAAAAATAGCTTATATTTTATTTCTCACATCCTGGCGTGTGTACGCTTGTTCTTTTCGCGAAGCGTTTATATTTGTTTGTCTATGCTGTTACATTATTGCTGGCAAATATTGACAAAACACATCCTCTTTTGCAGTAAAATATTTTCACCGGAACTGTCGATGCTGGACTTACGTCACCAGTCGACAGTTCTATTGTAAGGATATTACTGTAAATGAGGCATTGTTTGGATAACAAGAGCAAGATTTTAGCTGTTGATTGGCTTTTCTCTATGACAATTCTTAACAATTTTACTCCTTATTTCTGCGCAACGTCTCCAAAAATAGGTTCACTGTCTGTTTACCTTATCTCTGCTGTTTTCTTGAAATAGTTTTATTAAAAGGAAATTTTCGACGCGGTGCAGAATTCGTCAATAAAGCAAAAGAAAAGAAAGGAGCTTTGGGGAGAAGTTATCGTAAGAAGCACCTGTATATTATGCTTCACGGCAGAATGAGTCATGCCAAGAGAAAGACGTCTTTACAGGGGCCCTGACTCGTTGACACGGATGGACAAGCGTTTAAGTAGACAGTGGCTACGGCTGTCTCCACAGCGCAGCAACACTGGGAAGTAGCAACTAATAAGCAGCAACGCTAACAAGGGGTACCCCTGCGAAGCACTGCTGCGGAGAAAAGAGCGAGCTAGCACCGCGCGTACGAAAGCCCCCCCCCCCCCCCCCCCCCCCCCTTTTTTTTTTGCGCGAGGCTGTCTCTACACTCCGCGTGACGCAACGATCTTCGCGGGTGGTCCCGACGCCGCCGGCGCTTAATGAGCCTCACTATTCAGAAATCACGACGTCTGATCCTGCGCACAGTTTCAAGTTTGTGTGCCGCTGGGGATAACGAGCAATCGCAGCTCGCCCGGGCGTGCTTCGCTGCGCTCCCGCCGCCTGCTTCCCGCAGGGGCCGCCGTGTGGCGCTAGTTACCAAACGGAGTGAAGTTTATTGGCCGGCTGAGATCACGTCCCGTCGAAACTCCCTGTGTGCTTGGCTCCTGCATCGAAGCTTCGTTTCACGCTCTGTTAGCCGTGTGGGCAAATGTTTTGGCGTCGCCCTGTCATCGGCCGCCGGTGAAGGACGATGCCTCTAGGGCAGCTCGGATCGCAACAATAGATGACGGTCTAGTAAATTGACGCTGATTGGTACTGACATTTGCTCTTTCTTTGTTGCATTTGTTTCAGGATTTGGAAAGTCGATTGCAATACAAACCGCATATGCTTGTTCCTTTTAGGCAACAATCAGCCAGCCAAGCGGAAGTGAAGTACTCTGCAGTTACAGGCTCTGATTTAATAGGTGTTTGTTTTCAGCTTAAACTGAAAATAAAAACAAGCTTTAGATTTCGAAATGCGGAGATAGAAAACAAGATGAGTTCATGAAATGCTTATGAGGAACTGATGGCGTAGACACTGTTAGCCTTTCTATGACTGACTTTTTACGACCTTTTAAGCACCGCACTATGAAGCAATGTTTCAAAGACGAAAATTCCTTATGACAATGTAGATATGCTTTCTAAAACAACCGCGCAAAAAAAATGTAATTACATTTACAATGCCGAAGAATGCTTTTCCCATCTTCCATTTTTGGAACATTGGCGTTTGCCACTACAGAATAATAATGTCGTCTGAAACAGATTTTATCTTCAGTGCAGTGGTGCAGTGCGAATTTATTCTTCTTGCTGCCTGAAAACATCCTTATAGCTCTTTGAAATTTTGTTTGAAAGTTATTGAGAGCAAATTATGAAGAAAATCACTATGCTACCATAATTTTTCTTTTATCCTGCGATAAAGCATTTAGCGTTTTGGAAGCCGTGCTAGGCAGTAAAGCACTCCTTGGGCAATGGCTTTTGCGCACAGCTATCATATGATGTCCGACAACGACCACTGTGTGGCTGCTTTCCGTGATCACGTGAGCCTGGCTCTGCATTTGTCGTGTTCAGGTGGAGTGCGCGCTATGAAAGGGGGAAGGGGGGGGGGGGTAAAAGCCCGAAGACAGGTGGCGGGCCCAACTAAGTAACATGGGCTTAGAACACTGCCCACAAACGGGCTGCTCGATAACATCCGCATATCTGTACCCACACATTTGAAAGGCAAAATGGGACAGCGTTTCCGCCAATCGGCGTAATGCAGGCATCCATTATAGGAGTATCGCCTGCCTTTGAATTTTGCTACTGCCAAACAGCAATGCTCCAAAAAAAAGGAACGTTCGCATAAAACCCGCTGCCAGTTAAATACGCTGGATTTAGTTCTATCTTTTTCTTTTAGGAAACCCCGAACAATTTGTAAATACCTTCATTCAGTTTTGTTCATTTCAACATTTCTGTTGCCCCTGAAAACGCCTCAGAAACACTCGGCTGTAACAAGACCCAAAATATGTCTGTTTAGCAGTAATAATACAAAGTCTTTAAAAGAAGTTGAAAATAAGCATTATAGAGCTCCGCAATGTTTCCCACAATTATCATACAGTATCTGAAAGTAAAAACTTCGAAGAGTGTATTGTGAAGGAAATTAAAAATTGTTTCACATGCTCCAGTTTTTGAACAATGGGAAGTGAAAGGTTAATACATTTGTCAGAGTATAGTCTGAGTTTGCACAAGACGTTCTCCCCCCCCCCCCCCCCCCCCCCAAAGAAAGCGGGGAAGAGAACAAACCTTTTTACATAAAATAAAACACGTTTTGTTCTTCTCTTTAATTGCGATGACGGAAATTCACCAGTACAGACGAAGTTCAGGCGCAAGAAACTTGATATGATTACGCATAACAGGAGGTAGCCTGGTCAGTAGGTATATTACTGCTAGTGAAAACAGTGCAAAGAACGGGACACAGACTAGACAACGACAGGCACAAGCACCGACTAACAAGTGGAGATTTATTCCGGTGCTCATAAAAATAAATATGAGTACTGAAGCGGATTGTGCAGAGGTTCTGCCTTCAAGCTGGCACATGATGAAGAAGAAACGTTTATTAAAAAAATTAGGGGGGGGGGGGCACTTCAGCCCCGCTTTACGGGTATGACGCGATAGCGCTAACGAGTTAATGCCCATGTGTGTGGAATTGGTCATTCTCAACTTTGCATTCATAGGTCCCTGGGAGCCCTCACACCACTCCTCCCGCAATGGTTTAGCGGTTAAGTGATGCGCCACTGCCCTGAGATGCCACCGGTGGGGGCGACCCATGCAAGTTGCTCTTCCCGAGCAAACTCTCACGATCAGTCATTAATTTGACTGCCATCTGCTAGGGCGGTTAGTTTACTCACAATCCGGTGGGCAGGTTGTGGTGACGACACAACGTCATGTCACCTGGATGGCCCGCCTGGGTTGCTTCTCCGGCAGGTGGCCACCTTTACCGCCGACGCCGAAGGAGGATTTTCTGGTTAACGGGGTCTTTAGCGCTATCGCGTTATAAAATTGCGGTATTTTGAGAGATACTATGTTCAGAGTCTTCATACAGTGCGTTCTGGCATCTATAACCGCAATAACTACAACTGAGCAACAATCATTCAGCGTATATGACATGAAGCTTCTTAACGCCTACTTAAACGTTACTATTTTCTGCAACTACAATGAGTTACCTCAACACAGGTGTAGCGAATTACGCTGCCCATCCGTCTAAGTTTACGTGCTGAATGTAGGATAATATGCAACGTTAATTTGTATTTTTTACTTATTTGTCTTTAATTGTTTATCTACGAAGATATGTATCGCACAAGGGCTGCTCTTGAAATATACCCTCTCGCTCAGTTTATTTCACGATAAAAGGCAAAAAGGCCCACATGAAGGCGGCCTCCCAATAAAGGCAGTGGCCGCGCAACAACGTGCGAGCAAGGAAGCAAGCACAGGCAGTGCGGAGCCAGTGCTCGCAGTCATTAGTCAATTGAGCGCAACGAAATGAGACAGCGTTTCGCTGCTGTACAATCTGGCTTTCGTGCGAAAACACGGGGCACAAAAGTACTATGGTGCTTTGGTTGCGCCGAACGACTTGTTAAAGCTGCAAAGCGAACGGGCTACAAAGGACCGCAGTAGAGACAAAAAAGAAAAAAAAAGGCGACAGGGAGGGAAGAGGAAGGGGGGAAGGAGCACCCTGCGACTGAGTGAGAGGAGGAAAGCGAAGGAGCGTTGGGGTGAAGGAAGCCTGTCTGGGACACAAAAGGAATCGCGTAAGGCAGAGACTGGGGAAGAAAATAAAAGAAGCTAGCCGAGAGCACGGCGGCTCAGCACAACCACCCTCTCCCCCCTCGCCCCCCTCCGCCCCCTTTCTGATGGTCGTCGTCGCAAAGTGGCCAAATTTACCCTTGAACACGTTGCCAGCAGCTTGCTTTTCCCGAATGTTCTTTCGCTCATTTTGGAGACGTTTCGCTATTCGTTTTTGTTTTAATTTGCTTTTGCTTTGCGTTCCGGATGTTTGAAGTTCTTGTTTTCTTGTTACTAAGTGCTCTTTCCAAGCTTGTTTTCATTTTTTTTTTGTCCGCCCTAAATGTCCCCTTGTAAACAGGGATCGAATTTTCTTCTGGCGACAGTGGTGCTCAGAAAGTGTAACGTTTCATTAATGTTCAATTAAAGTGCTGTACTCGACGCATTTGCGTTGCGCTCTTAGCATTTATCCGTCGTCAAATTCAGTTATCCAACAACGATGTTCATAATAAAATTCATCTTTCTCGCAGCGTATTGTCGTTCGAGGGACTGTAGTTTAATTTTAATTAGCAGGTTTACTCAATAACTTAAAAAAATGGCGCACGAAAGAGTGAAAGTTCGCGTCGCAACACGCACGAAACCTTCGTACAAGAAAGGACATAAGAAAACGGAGCATATTTTTTTTATGTTAAGTAGAATTGCGTCGCTTCCTGGCACAATTCAGTGACCACTTTGAGTCCATGAGAAACCACACCAGCAAAAACTACCAGCATGCGCATGTCATAATTCTATTTTCTCATTAGGTAAAGTAGACTTCGAAGGCTATTACGTGGTTTGTTTTACTTTTGTTCGCGCATTTACATCCGCCAATGCCAGACATGTGTAAAGTACTACCAAGTTTTGCGAGTTCGGAAGAGGACATCTTGAGAAAACTCCCTTTCTTGCTCAGAATTACTGAAACACGCATTGGGATTGGAGAGCGTATCTGAAATGTCTCGAGGCAAAGAGCGTAGCCAGCATTTTTTTTTTCCTATGCTAGTCAGGTGAGCATGCCCGACGAGAGAACTGCCACTATAGAAGGAGAATACTTGCGCGTTTTGAGGCTACTTCAAAAGGAAGTGTCGTAGGCTCGTCCTGCAGTGGGTTTAACTCGAATGATGACGGCGATTATGATAGTCATAACGATGGTGTTTTCGAAATTAATACAGATATGGGATTCACACCGAAGTCAGCTTTTATAGAGTTATGCTTGTCATCGCTTCGCCAGAGCTGTAATAGCCGATTTGGACCTAGGAGCGAAACCAGGAGTTCGTCAGGAAAGGTCAGCGCAATCAGCATGACGCGCTTTACGCTGAGCGAAAAAACTACAGCGGTAAAGGAAGAGTGTTATAGATGTAAAAAAAAAAACTTTCTCGTTCCCTTCGTTTATTTGATACTCTTGCTTATATATGACAAAAGCACACCTCACAGACGTTGTCATGTATTTATGTGCAGTTTATATATCAATACGTCCACCCATTAGCTTCAATCCCTCCACTGTTCATATCGATACAGTGCAGGCAAAGGTTTGTTATTTTTCAATCTTTATAGGGCTGCCCCAAACTACCAAATGTTAATACCTATAGCGAGATGCACACCAATTTGCAGTCAGCAAAACATCTTTCACTGTCAACGCTTCTGCCGGCAACTGCACTGCAATTAATATTTAACGCTCAGTGACTTCGAGTTTTTTCATGGTAATAAGAAAGGCGGAAATTTATATTAAATGGGCTGTAAAAAAATAAAGACAGGACATGTCTTGCACCATGCCTTTTTTTTCTTTTCTGGTCTTTCGTGGGATTTCTCGCCCTACGTATCACCACAAAGTCTCATAAACTGCCTTTCCTTCCAAGTGTGAGCGACCGGAGTGAGTCGACAATCCAAACTCGCTCCGTGACGATAAACACCGGAGTAAGTGGCCATTAACATACACCTGAGTGTAGCCGTATGATCACAATAGAAAGCCCCACAGCCTCGGCACTAAATAAGTGTGAAAGTAAAAGTAAGAGCCAGGAAACTTAATTCAACACAACTGAAACATAACTTCCATCAGACTAAACCTGACGCCATTAAAATGCCCCAGCACCGCGTGAACTGGTACTGCACACGTGAAATTTTGTTTCAAACTTTTCACACACAAAAAAATTGCGCTTATAACAGGTGTCGGATCAATGGCTTCTCTAATTTGTTCGTGTGTAAGTGAGAATGAGATGGAACAGAGGCAGCTGAAATTCACAGGACACATGCTACACTACTGACCGGCATGCGATTGCAGTATCTAGCACGCATACAGTACTACAGTACAGCACAGACAGCCACCAAGTGGTGCCCATGGATTGTGCTATTCGAGTATCTCCGAAGTTCAAATGAGACTGCACGAGGTTAAAATACATTGACCTCGCCGTTTTGTTCCACCCGTCCTAAACGGGCTCCCTCTCTTTAGCAGACAAATGGTTGCGTCTATCGCATAACATTACCGGAATTGCTTTTCGTCCGCAATCGGCTCAAGATGGCCTCTCCCAGGGAACGAAATAGCAGCACCACCCACATAACTACGTCACAAAGCACACACCTCAGCACATCAGTGCTTCCTTCAGCCTGGTCAACAGCTGTAATGCGGGCGCCATCCAGCCAACAATAACGCTACACCGACCCGCCGCCCTCTCCCGGTAGACATTCAACCTGCAAGGCTCCGCGCCTGTCCGGGAGCTGTCCCCTCAATGAAGCTGCAAGGGGCCGCTTCTGTGGCAATCTTTGGCGCGACGACGCGTCGACGTCGGTCGCCATCAGCGACCTGTCGAACACACCTGACACCGCTCCGTCTCTGCACGAGAAGGAAACCCCGACGGCTGCCGCGTCCCTTTTCTTATGAGGCCCGGCGTGGCTTCGGTGCAGCGCTGTCCCGAAGGAGATGATTTTCTCCTCCTTCGCGGCTTCCCGACGCTTTTGCGTGACGCGTTATATATTAACGCAGCTCTCCTTGGCGTTTCTTGGTGCTATAAAAAGCCCAAGAGGCGCTTCGCGACGGCGATCTTGACGGGAAAAAGGCAGCGGTCAGGCGTACGACAGGCGTTTGTCTTCGGAGGGCCGACAAAGAAGAGAGATGTCTCGGCTGCTTTCAACGCAACCTGTGCCGACCCCATATGGTGCTGCGAGCGATGTGTGGTTGCGCATACGGGGAGACAGGGAACGACCTATCGTCTTTCGACGTCGGTTAGAGTATGTCCGCGTCTTGCGTTTGCTCTCGCGTAGTGCCTTTATACATCGGTGCGCTAAAAAAGTGTACTTTTCTGTTCCTCGCCTGCTTGTTACGATAGTACGCAGCCATTTTCTGCGTTATTTCTTTAAAAAATACAATACAAGCATGTTAACATGTCCCAGAGGGTTATTGCTCAGCACGCTTTTGTTTGCATGCTTTACATGCTCTGTTCTTTTGATTTTGTTTGTGTTCTGTTAAGGTTTACTTGAAGCGCGGAATCTTGTTAGAGATATGTGATTTCTTGATGGCAAAGGGAGCAGAGGGCGAAGGACTATAAAAAATGAAGTACCGAGTACAGGCGCTGTTTGCCATTGTAAATAGTTACCAATTCGCCGGACTAACTGCAACGCTGAAGTGATTTCTGCTCGCTTAAGCAGCAGTGTGCGGCAAGCCCAAAATTACTCATGATTTTATTGGAATCATAGTATGCTAGTTGAAGGAAACTTGCTAGCTTTAACGGAAAAATATGTGAGAATTTATCGATCACTGATGACCGTTGCCTAATTTCCAGGCATAAATTGGGAAATGAAACTGTCCTGAACAAGGAAAAATGTTACTGAGGCAGTTTTGTCACAGCCCTTACAAAAATTTCTTTACACAGTCTAGAGACTCTCTATAGACTAACCCTAGAGAACAGTCTATAAGCAATTCAAATCCTATAGACAGTCGATAGACAATCTATAGATTTATGGCCATACATCTTTAGTAGACTTTTGTCTTTAGATAATCTAAAGACTATGAATAGACTGAAATAAATATATATAAGAAGGCATTAGTCTATAAGAAGTCCATAGACTGCCTATAGACTGTTTTTGTTAGGGTGGGCTGTAACCATTATACCAATAATGAGCTCGTTACGTTGAAGTAGCTTGCGTGTCCTTAATAATTCATCAATAATAAGCTCTAAATTTTTCCCGAGTTTATTCAAACTAACATGGGCCGCTAGCGCTTCCTTGCTTGTTGCGCTCCATACAACTCAGGTGACCGACCATGCTGCACCACAGACAGCTTCATTTCGCGGCTTGAAAGAAGCCTTCGGGTCATTCACGGGGCGGTTGCGAAATATTGTAGCGAAGTCGGAGGTAAGCCGCGAGACGGGGGCGCACCCGCGCGCTCCATGCCTCGTGCGATGCGAGGACAAAGCTGGCGGGACGCGGTAAAGGAATGAAACGGAAAAACGGTGCAGCAGCAGCCGCCCCGCGGCGAGCAGAAAAGCCAGGTAAAGAAAGGCGGCTTTGAGATGCTGGAAGAGCCGAAACGTCTGGCGCACGGCGGCGAGAAGGTGAGCGAACGCTAGAGGGTGCGGGTATAGTTCAATGGTTAAAGGGGGGGGGGGGGGGGGGGGGAAGCTGTGCCAAGCGCAGAGTGGTACAATGGTTAACCACGCCGGCGCCTCGAGGCTGTGGTGGGACCTAGAGAGGGGAGTAGGCCAACGAAGGGAAAATGGAAAGACGACGGACCAGCGAGAAAGCGCACAACGCGGGACGCCTAGGCTGGGGAGTGGGGCCTCGGTTTCGGAGATGAGATTGAGCCACACGCAAAAAGAAAAATATAAAATGTTGTAGGAGGAAAAGAGAGAAGAGAAAGAGCGTGCGTCCAGCTATACATATCTGTGCCAGTGTGGGTTTTACGGTTGTGAAGAGATGGACGGAAAGGAGAGGAAAGTCATAAATCAGCTCTGTGCCAGGTCCGCGAGTGCCTCTGCATTTCTCGGCTGAGGTGGTTTTCTCTGCGACCATGCCTCAAAAGTGCGGCGGCAAGCCTGATTCGATAAACGTTCGGGAGACCCTCCGAGTTTCTTCGGGCCGCGTCGTCGTTCGGTCCGCCTCCCTCCCCGCAGATTTGCGCCGGCGCGAAATTGAATAAAGAGGCATTCAAATTGAACAGAGTCATATCGTCTCGGCGGGAAAACCGTCAAAACAGGCTTGCGGCAAGCGCTGAGAGAGAGAAAGAGGGAAGGAGAGGAGAAGCGGTTTGGGGCTTAAAACTCGGTTTTCCGAAGAAAAAAAAAGAAACGCATTAAGAATGGGGAATGAAACATGTCCGCAATCGACTTGACGTATTCGCGGAGCCAGAATAAAGTTTTCAAATATCTAAGCGTAGCATGAAACAAAAGTCCTCACATATATTGGATGAAATTTGCGTCCAATGTGTTTAAAATAAGGCAAGTGAGCTCACCGCGTACGTTTCAAGAGAGATTGGAATGAAAGACGCAATAACAGCGTCATAGTATACAGCTCAGCCCCACAGTTTATTTTCTGCACGCCGAGATACAGCTGTATTTCCGCCTGGTGTATCCAGCGTTGCAGCGGCTTCCGGCAGTGGTGGATAAATTTCGACGGAAGCGAGAAGCAAAAATACTCTTGTACCAACACTATTGACTAACACTTTTGTGCACGCTAAATAACACCGGATGATCTAAGTTAATCCGGAGCAGTTTACAACGGCCTTCTTCATAGTTCACATTGTTGCTTTGGCACGAGCAGAGCGCACTACACGTCGTTCTGCAGTTAGCAATAAATTAAGCAAGAAGTCCTGCCGGAGAAAAAGCTGCCCACAATGCTGAAGCGCAGGCCGAAATGCAGCGTTGCGTTGCCTCGGGCCTCGTCACTCTGCTATCGAAACTACACATGGCGTGTTCATGGAAGCTCAGAACAAAGGCATGGCTTTGTTCTGAGGTTCCAAAGCAACCCTTGAAACTTTGCCTCGTTTATGGTACTCATGCACAGCTGGTCGCTGAAATTATAGCGCACCTACTCTTACTCCACAGCATACACATCACTTTTCAGAAGCTTCCGGCCGCCGCGGTGGCTCAGTGGTTATGGCGCTCGGCTGCTGACCCGAAATACGCGGGTTGGGTCTCGGCCGCGGCGGTCGAAGTTCGATGGAGGCGAAATTCTAGAGGCCCGTGTACTGTGCGATGTCAGTGCACGTTAAAGAACCCCAGGTGGTCGAAATTTCCGGAGCCCTTCACTACGGCGTCCCTCATAGCCTGAGTCGCTTTGGGACGTTAAACCCCCATAAACCAAACCAAACCTTTTCAGAGGCTTCCGAACCCGCACCACTGAGGTACCGTTGTCAACAGCCTCGCCAACAAAGCTGCCCTGGGAGCTCATGCCGCTGCTCCGACCATTAGAATCAAGCGCTGTCGAAGACGCTGCCAGAGAGCTGCTTTCATGCGCGAATGACCACTTTGGACAAATGGGCAATTCATGCGTGTCGGCTTGCCGCTTCCGTATCCTTCACCCTTCCTTAGAACTATACAATTGCCGCGGTGACTCTCGCGGTGAACTTTGTCGGGACGCTTTAGAAGGGAAACGGGGAGACGCACTTAGAAATTCGCCCTCATAGCTGATTGGAATAGCACACAGCACGCCATGCGACACTTGTGGTTTTAAGGAAGCCACTGTGTGCGTGCTACGCCTCTGCACTTTTTTCAACATCAAAGATGCTCTTTTCTCGGAAATCATGAAACTGAGGCCAACTTACCTAGCTGTTTCATTGTCCATAAAATCATTGAACTCTTGCTGCAGTGAATTAAGTGGGCAAGCCTCACGGATCATTCCATATGTGTTCCTTTCCTACCCTTCCATCTTTCCCTCCCCCTACAGAGCAGGGTAGTCAGCGGAGAATGCGTGAGCTTGCTGGCCAAGAACGCTGTAGCTGTGTGCTGTGGAATATATAGCGTGTTGATCTCAGTGCATATGCTTTGACGGGGGGTCCGGCAGTTATATCCCCTATTCTAGCCAATCAAGTTCTCTGAATACCTTCTGCGAACACTCTGTGAATAGTACCAGTAAGATCGTGTCTCGCTGCCTGACGCCCTTCCTTGTCGGCATTTTGTAATTTTCCCTGTGAAGGACTATATTCGCTGTGCAACGACTATAGATATTTTCTAGAACCTTTACATACCCTCTCCTGCACTCTGGTCACGCAGTGCCTGCATGACAGCTTTTTCGTCAGAGCTGAATGCTTGTTCGTATAGTCTACGAAGGCTATATATACAGGTTTGTTATATTCTGCGCTTTTCTCAATCCCCTCATTAAGCTACAGTTATTCCAGAGTAACTCAGATGCGGTCATGAACGCGAGTCAACTTGCAGGTAAATGGGGCAGCATGAACGAAACGAGATAAATACAAGGGCCCCCTAAGACGAAGCTAACAGACACTTGACATAGGCTGAACGAAAAAAGAAATTCAAACTCAAGGAAAGCGGCTCCACGTACGGGTCGCCCTTGGCAGTAGACACACAAGGTGGACACTGCACAGCTCACGCCGCGTGACGCGGCAAGAAGAGGAATGCGCCGGGTGTCCGTCACTCATGAATTATTCAGGTACTCGCGGGAAGAGGCGTCGCGGAGCATCGGCGCGACGATACAGGAAGGACGCAGAAGAGGGGAGGTTGGGAGACAGCGGAGGGTGGCTGGGCGGACGCTGCTGTCTCCTTCCGTATTCACGAGAAGCAGTTCACGGAAGTGGGCGCCCAAAACGGAACATCGATCTCCACTTAGCCCAAGGTCAACAAAAGACTGCGCTGCTTCTCCCGGCCACTCGCCGTCGACGCCTCTGCGACCGCTTCCCGGTCGCGTCAGTCACGTGACCCCCCTCGGACATGCGTTAGCTTGGTAGATGGCCCCGAGGGTACAAGCTACCGCGTCTCTCACCTGACGGCCAGCGAAGCTGAGTGCGTCGCTGCATTGGCAAAAGAGTGTGGACTCTTGGGGCGCAGCTGGCTGGGCGAGGTAGGGGATTGGGGTCACGGTTGCTGCGTCAGCAGTCGCCTACCGATTAGCTAGAGGCTTAGGTCTGCAGAACACCCGAACACTGGCCGACAGTGGGGAAGGCCGACGCTGGAAGGCTCTTTTTTTATGTCCTTTTCTTAGTGTGTTTGAAAAGGCACTCTGGCAAAGGATTTTGCTGAGGGATCGAGATCACGGAGTTGGAACAAAAGTAGATGCTGTCATGCGAATGAAACGTTGACTTTAGATTCCAACGGTCTCAAGAGCCCAGGATGGCGTGAAAACAGCATGAAGAGGTCATCGGAAGCTATTTTACCATTTTGCTTTAGGAGCAAGCGTCGTCATAACTTCAAAATTGGGCTATCTAGTTTGAAGACGTTATAGATCACCAAAATCTTAACTGTGCAAAATAAAACCCATACATTCTGTATCACTGAATTTTCCACAAAGTCACACTTAACACATAAGCACCTTTGCGCGGGAAAAACAGCTTAAATAGATTGGTAGCCAACACTATTTTGTGATTACGAACTCTACCTCAGGCTAGAACACAGTGTTCAGCAATAACTAACTTGCCTTTATCATCACAATTTCTTTCCCATAGAGAAACAGTAACTTACCACTACTCAATTGGAACGCGTTCAAAGAGGCGATCAGGCTTTTTAAGCTCTCGAGGAGCATGTCATCGACTCAGGTAATAGCACATGCCAATTGAATAAAAAATGAACCGCGTTTAACCGGCGAGCTTTAAGGTTCCCAGGTTCAAGTATGCAGTGAAATAAGATGGATCTACACATGCAAAATATAATGCACGCGGACGGCTCGACAACTTCCATCAAGGTGAATTTTCCGCTCCAGCGCTGCTATAGTATACGCGCAATACACTCAGGCAGCTTAGGCGTTCATGCGAGTAATGCCCTGAGAACGATCGCTTCGTCCGCGGCTTACGGCGCTTGCATATTCATGAACACGAAGCCAAGGCCCGAGAGGGTGAGCGAAGTGTGTGCTCCAAACTGTCCGCCCGCTTTTCGACAGCCAGCTGGCGCTTAGAACGCGTGCTGTCTCAAAAGAAGGAAGCTACGTAGTACGCAAATCAATATCTCGTAGCAAGTGCTCAACCTGTACCTCATAAGCACTTTACAACACCTGCCACTTACTTCCCGGCACCTCTTTTTATTGCGATTGCTATAGTTTGTGAACCGTGCAGGAGCTTTTCTTTCTTCGGGCTTCTTCTAGAAAGAGAGGAGACACCGTTGAGAATGGGAAAGTTTCTGCGAACAATGAAGTTCTACTATTTGGCGAGCTTTTCGTGTCCGCTGCAAATGAATAAGTGAGAATCCTAAAGATACTAGGCCCAGATGGTACCGTGACGACAGGCGTAACTGAATCTATGCCCGTGGCAAGTATGACCATCTACATATGCTTTCGGAGCAAGTCATGATCATATTAGTGCTATAGGCAGGCAAGAAGGAAGATCTGAATAAATAAAGTACATATTTGTAGCAGCGTTATGTAGGATTTTACGTCCAGATGCGACACATGGGCTACGAGGGACGCCGTAGTGCGGGGCTTCGGATAAATTTATACCACCTAGGGTTCCTCAGCGTGCACTGACACCGCACAGTACACGAGCCACGCTGGCATTTCGCCTCCATTGAAATGCAGCCGCCGCGGCAGGAATTCGATCCTTCGACCTGGGTAATAACAACCGAAAGGCAAAGGCACTGATCCCCCACGGTGGGTGCATTTTTTAATAAAAAGCGTCCCTGCATGGAGGCTGGAGTCATCTGTTAAGTGGGCCGCGGAACAGCAGCGCAACTGCTGCTGTATATAGTCCGAATTCGGACTATACAATGACGCAAGATTAGAATTAAAAAACTGTCCCGTTTGCGGGCCGCTGGGACTGAGACGTGGCTTAGCTGTATCTGTCATTATGGAGCGTGCAGCGCTGACAGACGACGAACATAGGAACATAGACTAGGAGTATACAAACTGCGCTTAACTATCCTTTACCAGCGCAGTTTTCCGCCCTTCTCGTCTATGTGCGCCGTATACCAGCGCTGCACGCTCCATAATGACCGCACCCAACCCCCGTTCCCGACATCGCGCAATCTCTAACCCCCCTCCCGAGTCGTAAAACCACTAGAGCTATTTTATTATATTTCTTGCCAAATTCCTTATAGGACCCGTATAGCAATATCAGTCGTTACGAATGGGACAAATTTCATAGGTTAGCAGATTATTACGCCACATAGCTGCGACATTAAGACAAGATGCTCAACGCTGCAAAAAAAAAAAATGTTGCAGGGCGCCGTTGTCAGTAGGCTGCCCGGCTCAAAGGCGGCGCCAATATCTGTTAACCTCCGCGAAGTGGTCGCAGGGAATAGCCGCACTTTTAAGCGAAGTTTCACAGATCTAATCAATGTTTATTCCCTTCTTCCTTCGCAGCTGGTGTGATCTAAGAGCTCCGATAATCACAGCTGACACAACGTCCAGAGAGGCACATTCCGATGCCGCTATTGTCCTTGTGGCCCCAGCCTACCTGAGCAAATGTATGATGGAGTTTCAAGCTCCTACATTGTACGACGCCTTTTAGCCAATAAAAAGCTCATTGTCGAGTCATTGGTGCACACGGGTATACATGACGAGTTTACGACGAAATCCTTTCGAAATCGGTGCACACAGACATGAGGGTCAATTTAGAGAATATCGGTATTGCTGCAGTTGCAGCCGTCTAATGCATGTCGGCCCGTACGAAACAATAGGCACGACATAACGTAATTTCGTGCTGAAGAACAACCGGTCATTGAGCAGACAACGGAAAAGACATTTATGAAAAACTAAAACAAAATAAAAACATTCTCCTATCGCACCGCTGTAGACGAAGGTGGCGCTGTTGAACACCCTCAATAGGTCACGCGAAGCATATAAGTACCCCCGAAAACAGAAGACTGGACAGCCGCAGCCGTAACTCAGTTGGTAGTGTACCGGACGCCAAAATTCGGAGGCCGTGAGTTCGGATGCCACCGGCGGCATGTGTATGTTCTTGCTTCTGCTTTCTAATCAGTTATATTCCAGCGATAAAATAGTTACGCTAGTAATTTACCAATTATGAACACCACAAATTAAAAAAAGGAAAAAATACAAACATGCCCCTCTGCTCCTTGGTTTGGGTAACTGTTGGTTTTCTTCGTATAGCTGTCATCGAAATACACATGAAGGCAAGATGACTAGTTAGCTGAAGGCCTGGTTATACCTACTGTAATGTAGATTACGAATGATGAGATGCACGGTCGCCGCAGCTTCTGTCATAAAAGCATGCCTCTTTGCGGTTGCCGAAATTGTGATGCCGCGTGTCAAGACACTCGAGCTGAGGAAACGCATCCCATCGGCCTCACCAATTAAGCGCGATTAGCGAAATCATCAGTACTTTGTGGCGACCTAAGCTTAGGGGATATGGCGGCCGCAGCTGTCAGCAAAAAGAAAAAAGAAAAAGAAAAGAGCAACAAATCTTGTAAACGCCATGCTTCTCTTTTTTTCTTCCAAGTAGTTGACACAAAAGAGAAAAAGAAGTAAAATATTGATCTGCCTTGTGACTCTCAGCTCACTTTAAAAAAAAAAGAAATTATTTTTGACTAGCGGCGAAGCCTAAAAGGCATTTCTAAAAACGCAATACAATACAATACCAAGCAGCAGATAAAAATATACGGAAAAGCATGCACAGGAGCGACACGTATACGACACGTGTGCAAAGTTTGAGCCGAGATCGCACAGAAAAAAAAAGGCCATAAATTTTACCCAGGTAAAAAAAAAAAAGAGTTTGGGGGGGGGGGGGGGGGGTATCTCCAGCGGATATGTGTGAAAGCATTCGGCAGAAGATGTTTTCGTGAAGCGAAAGTGGGTGAAGGCCTACAAAAATTCTCATTCTCGCAGTCTGCGCGGCACGTTTTGCATACCGAACGAACAACAATATCGTTTTTTTGCTAGGCCTGTGAAGCCCCGCTAGAAAAAAAAGGCGGCCATTTTTCTGAGCTGCCTCTGTCGCACTGTACCCTTTTAAGGCCGATGGCTCTGCACGATACCGACTGCGGCTACTGTTTGGCCAACAGGGTCCAAACCACAACACCGTGCGAAAGCACTGGGCTCCCGGTGCAGAAGCCGACCACAGCGGATTTTTTTTTCCTCTTTGACAGCGAGACGAAAAAAAGCGTGATTTAGGAAGCGTGATAAAAAAAATTGTCAACAAGAAGGCGAAGCGGTAGAGTCGGCGTCAGTATTCTCCATTTCATATACATATATTTTTGGTTTTGCACAAAAGGGGCTCCCAATGACAATATATATGGGAGAAAGACAGTCACCGAAAGGGTCGAGTTTTCTGACTTTTCGCTTATCCTCCAGCTCACCTGTCTATCTTTTGTGTCGTCCCGCCCATCCTCGTCTATCCCCCTCCTCATTACTCCCCCCCCCCCCCCCCCCCCCAAGACACACACACACACCCTCGCTTAGGGAACGTTAAACTCGGTTATTGTAAGTGCTTTGGAAGCAAGCTTTTGTTCGCCTGCACAGAAGCCGTCCAGTCGTCGGATAAGATGGCCGGCAGAAACGTTCAGCTTGCTTCGCGGCTCGCGGGACGGAACAGAAAACACGCCTCTCTTCTTTCTTTCTTTTCCCTTATATCCCTAGTTGTCAACAAGTGAAAGAGTTTAGCCATTATACCCGGCTGTCACCGCTTACCCGCTTGAGAGAAAAATTGCAAGCGCAATTACAGCCACGGAAATGGACATTTGAATCTAATGGAAACAATGTACAGTGGAAAAGCCGGTAGCTTCAAAGGTATGCACTCGGGAAAGCCCGCAAAGGTGACCGTTAGCAAGTGGCATAGATAACTACTCGTTGGTTTTTCGGAGTTCCATGACCCTCGCGACCGAGGAGTGGCCTTGGAAGGTCACAGCTCTTCTTACAATGGGTAGCCACAGAAAGGCAATAACATCATCTCTACCATCGTTTTTCGCTAGTTATCGACTGGCT
>JARKHS020027990.1:0-80669 GCA_030143305.2 Amblyomma americanum
TATCAATGCACATAGCTTCGAAAATTTCGCTTTACGACTGCGTTTTTATTGTACCTAGGATGCTAGTATCTTGAAAGATTGGCGTGCAAGGTACAGGGTCAGGGTCGCCAGGGTACCGTTCGATAAGACAGCGTTTGCAGTGCACAGCGAGATTCCCCCCCCCCCCCCCCCCCACTGCCTATTTGGATTCCGTCGCTAGGCGGTGCTCTCTCAGCCGTTCATTTATGCATGTTCCTGATTGCCCAATATAAGCCTTGCCACAATCAAGCGGGATTTTATAGACAACACCGATTTTACATGGTACGAACTTGTTTTAGTGGTTCGTAGTGCACAGTGGGTTCCTTGCCTCGCCGTCTACGAGCGGCCACAAGCGCACAAGTCTCTTCAGGGAAGTCAATACAAGATCGACGCTATACTTTTTCGCCACCTTTTTTACACGGTGCGACATGTTGTGCACGTACGGCATAGCCACAATTTGAGTCCGTCGTTGGGAATCTTCGCGGTTCTGTTGCCTCCCAGTTCTCATTTCTTTCAGCAGCTTTTCCGCAACAGATGTCACAGTCTCCTCTGGAAACCCGACGTCTTCTAAGCGAAGCTTTTGCAGTGTCTCAGTTTCGGCGATGCAATGCTCGCACGACTTATTGGGAGCAGCGCGGAAGGCATTCATGGCAATACCACTTTTCACAAGTTTAGAGTGCACCGATTGATGAACTTAGAATTTCTATTTTTGTCCTCGGCTGATACATCCAGCAAACATGTGCCTTTTCAACCGTACTGCATATAACAAGGAACTGTAGCCTATCGTCGTTTGAAATTTCCACTCCAAAAGTTAGACCCAGGCTACAAGAAATAAAAACATCGGACACATTTTTCACCTCATCGTCCGGTTTGTCAGACTGTGTTAGATTCATTACTACAAGATAGTCGTCAACGTATCTAAAAATGCGTTTAAATTTGTCAGTGTTAATCCGCGCCATTATGCGTTGGTCAATGAATGCTAAAAAGACAGAACTAAGAACGAACGGGGGCGACGCAGGACCCAATGCAAATGCCCTTCTTCTTGTAAGAAGGTGCAGAATATGTACAGAAGGATGGCATTTGCAATGGGTGCTGCGTCGCCCCCGTTCGTTCTTAGTTCTGTCTTTTTAGCCTTAATTGACCAACGCATAGTGGCGCAGATTAACAGTGACAAAGTTAAACGCATTTTTAGATACGTTGACGACTACCTTGTAGTAATGAATCTAACACAATCTGACAAACCGGACGATGAGGTGAAAAATGTGCCCAATGTTTTTATTTCTTGTAGCCTGGGTCTAACTTTAGGAGTGGAAATTTCAAACGACGATAGGCTAAAGTTCCTTGTTATATGCATCACGGTTGAAAAGGCACGTATTTGCTGGATGTATCAGCCGAGGACAAAAAAAGAAATAAGTTATCAATCTGTGCACTCTAAACTTGTGAAAAGTGGTATTGCCATGAATGCCTTCCGCGCTGCTCTCAATTAGCCGTGCGAGCAATGCATCACTGAGACACTGCAAAAGCTTCGCTTAGAAGACGTCGGGTTTCCAGAGCAAACTGTGACATCTGTTGCGGAAAAGCTGCTGAAAGAAGTGAGAACTGGGAGGCAACAGAACCGCGAAGATTCCCAACGACGGACTCAAATTGTGGCTATGCCGTATGTGCACAACATGTCGCACTGTGTAAAAAAGGGGGCGAAAAAGTATAGCGTCGAACTTGTATTGACTGCCCCGAAGAGACTTGTGGCCGCTCGTAGACGGCGAGGCAAGGAACCCACTGTGCATTACGAAACGCCAAAACAAGTTCGTACCATGCAAAATTGGTGTTGTCTATAAAATCCTGCTTTATTGTGGCAAGGCTTATATTGGGCAATCAGGAAGATGCACAAATGAACGGCTGAGAGAGCACAGCTTAGCGACGGAATCCAAATAGGCGGGGGGGGATCTCGCTGTGCACTGCAAACGCTGTCTTATCCAACGGTACCCTGGCGACCCTGACCCTGTACCTTGCACACAAATCTTTCAAGATACTAGCATTCTAGATACAATACAAATACAATCGTAACGCGAAATATTCGAAGCTATGTGCACTGATAAAGAAGGTTCGAAATGCGTAAGCACCCCGCCTGTCAGTCTATCAAAAAAATATATATATATTGTTCCTGAAACGTGGCGTTGCTACCGCGCGTGTGTGAATGTCAGCATTTTGAGATGTCTTATATTGAATGTTTTTCGAATAAACAGCAGTTGAAGACTAGCGTCTGTCCTGTGTATTTGTGTTCTTTGTCTCGCGTGTTCACTAAGCGCTAGCAAAATGATTTAAAACGCTTTCCAACTAACCCATGAAGCACCGGTTGTCATCAAGGTCTTGGAATAAAACAGCTAAAAATAAGAAACACGGGAAAATCGGAAAGTAAACAGCGGATAAAACTGCTCAATTATCTTTTAGATGTTTCAGCTATTTTTAGTAAGATGATTTGGGATCATATATAGACCGGATATGGCCAATGAAATGAAGGCTCCCGTTTGTGAATGCTAAGCTTAAAAGTGGAAGTGTTGTTAATTCACCTGTACATGCTGAAAAGTTGCACGACAAAAAAAACGATGTGGCCTCGGGTTATGAATATATGTAATAAAGAGGTAAATGAGAGATAGTGTCCTGTATGTCTGACTATTGGATTACAATGTCACGTTTGATTGGTGTCATGTTAGAATGTAAGCATCCTCATTCTGGATTACCCCTAGAAGGAGGTTATATAAGTTTTATATAGAGACCACTCAGGTGAGGCGACTTCGGGTTACACATTACCAGAAGCTAGTTTGTGGACGTCATTTAAAAAATATCTTGATGCGCTGCGTAATTCGTCTACATTTTGAATGTTTTGGCGCAAATAGTCTCAATGTGCGTCGACCAGGTTATGAAATTAACTCCTATTTTTTGTTAGGCACCCGAGTCACCTTACCGTTCTCTCTAGTTCTCTACGGTTCTCTAACACTGCATATCAAAAAAAAAAACACGATCCAGAGGTGTGAAACTCGCTCGCAGCCCAAACTTTTGGCGTGAATCCTTGTTGGGCGTTGCAAAGTGCCGTAGGCTGTGCTGAGCCACAGTCCCCTCTTACACAATTCTCTGAATTTACTCTGATATGCGAAGAAATGTTATTTCGACCATTCTTAACATATATTTCAAAACACGGCGGTTCAAAACTTTTTTTGGACAAACCTTATCAGGAATCAATGAGGGAGTAATAGCTGCTACTTACAACTACAATTTTTTATATATTTTTTAGTTTATGGAGATTTAACGTCCCAAAGAGAGTCAGGATATGAGAGACGCCGTAGTGAAGGGCTCTGAAAATTTGGACCACTTGGGGTTCTTTAACGCGCAATGACATCGCACAGCACACGAACCTCTAGAATTTCGCCTCCATCAACCTTCGACAGCCGCGGCAGGGATCGAGCACGCGTCTTTCGGACCGGCCTCCGAGTCCCATAACCACTGATCCACCGTGGCAGCACTATTTTATAAACTTTATTGATACAAAAAAACGTGAGACTGTAAACTTTAGGCCCAGACAGCCTCCATGCACTCCAAATACACTTCTCCACACATTTTAGTCAGGGCAAGTTAAAGAAAAGAAAAAAAGGCTTATACAACCTATTTTGGATTGGCCGTCTACTACGCCAAGAATAGGAGTCAGGCAAACATTTCTAAAACTCAAGAAAGGCTCTTGCCACTAAGTGCTCTGCAGTTTAGGCCCCACATCTTTGTGCCGTCCTTTTGCACTTCCCTACCACCATTCGACGCCAGCCCGCCCAAGCATCGACGCTGGCCCGCATTCGCCGCACTACTTGACCCGGCCCGCCAATGGTATCGAGTCTGCAGCCGCCCAAGCCGCAATGATACGACTGGAATCGTAACACGCCCGAAAGAAAAGAGGATTGATCCAAATCATTTGCGCTCACTTATCCGTGGCCGAGGTTCGCACGCCCCGTTTATCGCCACACCCTAGGCGCAGCAAACTTGACACTCACCTTATGACCCGCGTTCGATATCGCAACTTATCATGTCGTCGCAAAGGGCACAATTTGCTCTTCAATTTGCTTTTGACAAAATCCGAGAGCCTGGTTCTCCTTCTCTCCGTTTCATCGTCCTTCTCGCCAGCTCTAGGTGTTGATAAGTTCAACTGCGTCAATACCGAGTCACGTGCATAAGATAAGCCACTCTATTTAACTTCCCTGCCCAGGGGTTCACCATAGTCAAGCACAAGCTGCGAGCACTCCCTACTCACTAGCATCCTTAACCTCCTTGACATCCCAGCTTAAGATTGACGCCCCTGGCCGTCGAAGTAGAGACTGCACCCGCACGCCACAGCGGCACTGGCATCTTTGGGGCTTGCGCTCGTCCTTGGAGAGTTCCGCCCCTGATCTTGATCCGCATAGTTCCCAAGGAGTCTTGTGAGTACCCAAGTGGACACAAAGTTATAATTACCGCAGCGGTCTACCTTACATTGAAGACAAAATGGTGTACACGAAATAGTGATGAATTTGACAGCAGAAGAGAAATCATACTAATGCCTACCGTCCAGCTGCAGAATTCGAAAAAAGGGGTAGGCTTTTAACGTAGTTAAACCGAGTAGACTTGCGAAAGCATGCGTTTAGCCTGGTTGGCTCATTGCTGGGTTGACTGCACGTCAGCCGACGATATGAGACTCACGTTAAGCTCTGATCGAGGTTAATCTGATCTGATCTGTTCGCGCCGCGGGTGGAAGTCGATGAAGACGACGATGTGCAATGCACAGTGCAAGAGTGTGTTGCAGTGTAACCCGATGTGTGATCAACACTGCATAGTACTCTGGTGCAGTGGCCAGCGAAGCTGATCTGTGTGAGTCACCGGGGCTTTGGAAGCCTGTCGCGTCAATATTTATTTTATTTCTGGTTTGGCTAAAGTCAATCTCAAGGTCTCCCTCCCATTGGCTAGACCTGGAGCGAAGCTTGTCCGAACTTTCAGAGCTTCGTCCCATATGCTGCAGCTCGCGGGGCGCTCCTCTGAATTAATCAGTTTCTTCAAGGCTTCACACAAGATTCTTGGTTGGCGCCGTGTTATGTAGTGCTTTGGCAGCGAAATAATCTTCTCGTATCACTTGTAATCAAGCTTCCCGAGGAGCAAGTCGACTCAATTCTGAATAACTGCAATTTATTTGCGAATTCGGTAACATTTAGCTCTATATATAGAGAAATGCGTACTCCTTACTTTCTGCTTGCTTTCTTTCGCTCAACTGTATTTTTGAACCTGAGATTCATTAAAGGTCATTAGTGGGAAAAGGCTCTTAATACCTACGCTGTGTTTCGCTGTTATATATGCAATCTAAAAATTTACATTAAGCCGTAATGAGGTTGAGAGCGCATTAGAGATCAATTTATACTCATTGTCGAATGCTTACCAGTATTACTCTGATAATCCAGTGCAGTAATCTCCAAGGACCAGACCATAGCTTAGCCCATAACGAGGGGAACAAGACTGGTTAAACAATTTCGTGATAACAGAGCAGTATATTCTAAATCTAATTGTTTTTTTTATTTAGATTGTTCTTTGGCTGCCACAAGCTTCCTTTGTTCACCGATAAATCTTTGCGAGACGGTCTGTATGGCACGCAGACCAGATGTTGTCGTAAGAATTCGCCTTTCGTCCAGCGCTTCCTTTTCTCTCTCCCCATTTTGTTATCGCAGGTTGTTTGTAAACTCAGGCAGTGATAACCACGCAAAGCGGGTCACATTGATAGACATCCATGAGTGCTCATACAGGTACGTTCAGTGACACGTCTAAGAACCGGGGCTTCTGAGACCAAGGTTGTTTCTTCAAGGCAATCCGGAGAAGCACTTGATACCGGAAGCGTCGTATCCGGAGGGACAGCTCTTGGACAGGCTGTCTAATTTGAACGTCTGTCTGCTGTTGTCTGAGTTTACTTAGCCACCTTCATTCTTGCTGAGTCATTGTTAGTCCGGCGTCTTTCTCCTCTCACCTACAACTGAAGAAGAGGAGACGAGAAGGTAAAGGTTAGCAGGTGGTTTGTGAGAATAGGCAAATACCTCTAAACACCATCTGCCACCCTTGGCAGGTGAAGACCTCACACAGGCTCAGACGCCGAAGGGTTTTCCCTTTCGTGACCAGCTTAGTGCTGTCGCATTAAAATCACCAATAGGTGGTCAAAGGATGGGATGCAGCACTCGGCGTTTGCGGTATTTCGCTTTCACGTGGATAACCTATACCTCGATCGCCTATCAACTGCATTCTTTGAACTTGATTTCGCTGTCTCTTTTTTACTCACATGCTGGGTGGGCTTCCGGAGGATGGATTTGGGTGGAGGGTGTATTGGAATGGGTGGGTCCTTGGTGACGCTTGGGAGAGCGGTGTGAAGAGTTAGATGGGTGCTCTTACTTTTTTGCTGTGAGCTCGGCTACTACTTCACACGATCCATGCCGTTACGTGGAGGGAAGATGGAAGGGAGGCTTTCTGAAGGGGGAAGTGGGCGGAGGGTACAGAAGGTGGGTGGATGGTGGGTGCCGCTTCTGAAGGGTGAACATAAATGCGTGGTGGCTGGCGCTTCAGCTGTGTTGAACCTTTTCTCGCCCAAGGTATAAAAACTGTAAGCTCGTTTTGAAAACCACACATATCCATTTCATCGCATGTTGGTCTTTCCCTCTTCTGATTACAGTGTTAAAAGAAGCACATTTTGGTTCGACTCCTCATTCACAAGGCAGAGCTCAGCTAGTTTGGACACGCTTTTGCGGAGTGGGCTGGTATGAATGACCGCGTTACGTAAGCACCCCAGCCGCATCTATTAATATTTATACAGTTTTCGCAAGTTCAGTCCATCGGTGACCAGCGTGTTGTTAGGCGTCTGTTTACGTTTCTAGTAAGAAATCCTTCTTTGGGTCCGTTATTACCGATTGACAGTTTCAATCTATCAATAATTCTACAGGGCGCCCACAACGAATGGACTTGTTGTGATCAGATTCGAATATGACTTTCTAGATTCAAAACCTCTCATGTATAGACGCGTGGACGTTTCTTCCCATAAGGAGCAGGAAAAGAGGCCAAGTTCACGACAAGGCTTAGCCATTCGAGTAAAACACGTTTTTGGGCAAGTTGGTAACATTCTTGATTCATATTGCAGCGAAGAAGCACACACACACAGAGAAGGAACACGCAGAAAACACGGACGAACGAACGGACGAAACACGTCCGTGTTTTCTGCGTGTTCCTTCTCTGTGTGTGTGTGCTTCTTCGCTGCAATATGAATCAAGCTTAGCCATTCGTGTGCTGTGGAAGAAAAAGCGAATCTATGTAGAACATAATTCAAGCCACCCTCCCTTTTCCCATTACAGAGGGGAGGGGGGTTCTACCCACATGAGTGGTGCGCCCCGCAAGTACCTTCGCTAGAACCCAGACGCTCCAACCTCTAGCTATGCGATGGCAGGTAGTGTTCCAAAACTCTCGTCCTCCGCTCACTGCTGTATTTGTCTTCCCGCTGCAGTCGCATTCGGCACGAAAAATATAATTTTCGGCTCCATACAAGTTACCGGTGAAAGCAATGCCTCCCGTGGTCATAAAAGCCTCTATCTCTCTTCCTCTGGCTGTGCAGGCAACAGAGTTTTCTTCGAGAACATGGCACCGACGGCGGAGACAGACTGCCGCTACACGCTCACCGGATTCGGCGAGTTTCTCGAATGGCGCACCTTACGGTTCGTGGAGCCGATGCCCAAGATTCGAGTGTGCCGGCTTTGCGGAGTCGTCGCCTCGGTGGGGAAGCTGCTGCCCTGCACGCATGTCCTGTGCGAGACTTGCAAAGACCAGGCGGCCGACAGGGGACTCCAGTGTCCCATAGATGGCACCACGTTCGTCGCCGAAGACGTTCAGGAGGTGCCGTTCACCCGGCGCGAGCTCGGCGAACGCCACGTGCACTGCATCAACGACGCCGGGAGCGGCGCCGCCGGCTGCCCCTTCGTCGGAAAACTGTCCTCGCTGGAGGAGCACTTCATCGCCCACTGCGTCTACGGGACGGTGCGTTGCTCCAAGTGCCGGGGAAGTGTGCTCCGCAAGGACCTGGTCGAGCACTACGTTAACTGCACTGACGATGAGAAGTCACGGTGAGATGACTGACTTTCCTTGCCCGCCTTTCAAGGTCTCCTACTCGTTTCTCTTTGCGCTTTTGTTTGCCACGTTAGTGTAGCAACAACACAATACCTGTGGACGTCTAGTCAACATCCATGGTTGCTTCGAATATAAAAGATCGCAGTGCACATTTTGTAGAAACCACATCGTTTTGTCATGAAAGGGATCTCACTTCTTAAGGACGAAAAAGGGCAAGAGCGGGGTTATAGCCTCCATGTAAAGTCACACAATTAAATAACTAAACAAAAATATAAGCATTGTGCGAGTGCCTTCCTACCGCAGGAACGGGTTAGTCATTAACACCGTTCAAAAGAGGCACTTCCGTTTCTATGCGCAGTCGAAAAAAAAATTGGAGGACGCTTAAGCTTCGCCTTTAAGAGTGCAACGCGACACATCGTTTTCGACAAACCCAATGCCGCGAACGCCAGCATAGCTTCCGCGCCGAACGAACGGGACTCAGCCGCAAGCTTCCTAGCTCCAAACCGGAGTATTCCCTAACCCTCAGCTTTATAGCAAGTGGCACCCTGAGATTTTCAGCCCCAGGTGCAAACGTTGCGACGGCATAGCGGACATGATCCATATGGTATGGACATGTCCGAGCTTTGGACAACTTGACCGAACAGATGAGTCCTGGGAGGCACTGCTTCACAACGAGGACGAAACTAAACAACGTGAAGTCATCCGTCTCGCCCTTGCCGCGCTGAGATCCAAGAGATCCCGGTCGACGGCTGAGGGGGAGGACATGGCTGGGACCGAGCGGCGCCTCGGATACCCATCATCCTTTTGACGGGTGCTAATAAATGTTATTTCTCTCTCTCTCTCTCTCTCTCTCTTGTGGCGAACGCGCTTTGGATGTGCGCTGCGTTGTTCGCCGCCCACCGCGTGAACCCTGCCTGCCCGCACGGCCCCACTGCGCCCGAACGAAACGAGCGCGAGGCGCTGCCGTCGCGCGCTATCTGTTGGGGCAGGGGCTACATTGCGCGGAGGAGGAGGGGAGAGGACGATTTTTCGCTCACGGCCAACGCCGCCGAAGCCGATGCCGACACCGGCTTTTCTGCAACACGAGCTCTCTTAACGCTGTCGCGTTAAAATGAGTTTTCGAGCCCAACCCCGGTATACCCGGTTTACACCGACTATATTAGCCTGTCGTCCTACTTCGCTGAAACCACTTTGCTATGCCAGTACGTTCCATGTCTAGGGCGCAGTTTTAATGCACGCATGTTGTTCTCATTTTCGCTTAACAACTCTGCAGTCCCGCCGATCCTGCACCGAATGGCAAGGTGACGGTCGACGCTGCCGATGCCGGCCGCCTGGCCACAACGTTGAGGGACATTCAGCACGGCCTCAAAAACGTGGTGGAAGGCACCCCCAGGGCCGACATGAGGCTGGGCTCGCTGCAGAAAAAGGCCAGCTCGGTGGTAGACCTCCTCGAAGTGCTGGATCCGAAAGGAAGTTCACCTGAAGCGTCACAGCACAGCAGTAGGCGCAACTCGGCAGCAGGTGCGCACCCTTGCTTTTACGCCACCTCAAAGCGTGCTATGACAAATGGCCAAAGTGGAGTTTTAGGGTTTATTACCCTCATGTAGATATGTCTAGAGCTTCGTGAAATAGTATTACAGGAGCTGTGACCAAGCTCAGCCTTTTTCAGCCAGTTTACCTGTCCGCCGCCTGCACTATAGACACCACGTAACTGAAAGGGAATATATTCATAAGTAATTATGAGTTAACTGGAGGGACCAGTAAGCCGCTGCGCCACCACGTTGATACCCAAGGACTATTCTTCCAACGCGCTGCAAGTCCTGGCTTGTGAAGCGGTTCATGCGCTCGCACTCCGTAGTTGTGACTGTTATAGTAAACCTACAGTGATACGCACTGAACACTCACAACTGCAGCGGCAATTTCGAAGTATCTTACGGAAACTAAACACATCTGTCCACTTATTCAGGCTTCACGCGTTCAGCTTGTTTTCGTTCTAAAGTTTGCCGCATACGTGTCAGCTTCTCCTTTTGCGCGCTTTAGTGCACTACATGGTTTTACCGATACGTTCAGAATATACATATCTCAGAACAAAATTTCGCCCAAAACTGCACACCCCTGTCCTGCTGATTCCTGACGAATTTATTTCAAGCCAAACGGTGATTGTGATGCCAAAAATTTTGGCACGAAGCGACCTTGTACACTAACAGACTCAAGTGGCTCTGTTGAGGTCGTTACGCTTGCCAATTGTACACTTCAGCTCACAATCCGAGTGCAGCCGTGGATAGCAACCACACCTCAACCATATTCCACTTTAGTTTCCACTTATAGTCGCCTCTAACGATAAATCACAAAGTAATGTATCCGGAAACGACATGTAAATTTCATCTAGTCAGTATTCATTGGTAACGGAACAGCAACAATGTTCAGAGTGAAGAGCCACAGGCGATAGGCAACAGTTTTCGTGTCGAGGTCTTTCAATACGCCTGTATCTCTTTGGGCTCTGTGTTAGTGTCATATATATCTGAAAGACTGCAGCCGGATACTGCATGTGTCAAGTCTCAACCGTTTTCTACCAAGCGCCATGTCATTTGGACCGCTGTTCTGATCCGGCTTAGGCAAAGCACAATCAAGGACACAAAGAACTTACATTATAACGCCTTCACTGCACGGTTTTCAGGTCAGCAGTCACTCCTTGCGTGGCGCTCGCCTACTGACAAACCTATTCCGGGAATGGCGCACAATGTACAGTTATAGCAACTGGAGCGTTTTCCCAGACATTTCGGCTGCAAAGGACCAAGACGTTTAAGGGGGCAATGCTACTTTAAATTTAAAAAAAACTAGTCTCGCAAGACAAAATAATCGCGGAAACGTAGCTTTCATTCTTTATTTATTTACTGTTTTCATTTCATATTCAAGGAGTGAGGAGGCTCAGGTAAAATCCGTAAACATGTGGCTTGCCGCGGCTCCCAAACCCCCTCGACATAGGAACAGCGGCACGTAGTCACATGATTTACAAGTCAAACGCAAAATGAAATCAAAACGGAAATAATGCACAAGTCACGAACTTGGTGACGTGAACAGGATAAAGCACATTACGAGAAAATTTCATATCCTAAAGAAATAGTAAATTGGAAAATAAAAATAAGAAATGCAATTGAAAACCATGTATTTTAAATGTGCAGAAAAGTTCATATGAAGTGCTTGATACATTCGACGCAGATGATAGTGTACAATATTTTGTAGCAAATATACTATTAGTGGGCAATGAGGTATGGTATTGGGGACACATACCTTAATTTGGAGTGTTTGAGTTTGATTGCGTCAATACCTTCGTTGTGGAGGGCGTTAAGCAGCCATGACAGTGTACCTTTTAACATTTGTGAACCACAGTGGTTGCGAGATTGAGGCATATCCAAAATGTCGATCATCTAGCGTGGTACCAGGAAATGTTTTTCTCTGAGTATGTGTATGGGCTGTATCTGGAGTGTGTTTTATTTCGTAAATAAGTTAGCAATGTGTTCAGTGTACGGAACATTTGCTATTACGTGTACTATCTTTTTCTCCATTAGTAGTAGCTTATTCAGGTTTGAATCTCTCGTTGTGCCCCGAACAGGATGGTAATAATTTATCTGGGGTAAGAACAAACCAATTATGAATAACACCAGCTAAAGTTGTGTCCTTCCTCCATCCTTCTCGAAAAACTAGACTTACTTTGGTACGAAGCCTATAGTAATTGCCTTAATATCGAGTCAAACATTAAGATTTGGCCCTAACAAACCATGAGCATGATTTGGTTTATGAATTTGGCCGCGGCATTTCCTTTTCACAGCGTCCTCCAAGACCTTAATGTTTTGTGGTATTGACTCCATGCGCAAGAGCCATGACAACCTGCTTCTACCCCTCGATGGGGCCTGCACACTCGCCAACTACAGGTTCACGCTGCAATGCAAGTTCGAGAAGAGCTGGTGCAAGCTGTCCGCTGTTTCGTTCCTGTTCACTTTATGCGTCGGTGATAGGGACGACTTCGTGGAGTGGCCGTTCGCCAAGCAGGTCCATATCAGCATCCTCCACCCGACAAAGGAAGGCCGGGACATCCAGGTACCCTTCAAGATATGTCCAGAGAAGAACGCGGTGTGCCTGAAGAGGCCCCAAAGTGGCGTGCTACAGAAAGGAATACTTTCGGAGAAGATCAGCTGGAAGTACATTGAGAAAAAAGAACTCTTCTCCAAGGACTCCCTCATTGTTTACGTGGAGCTCGAATGAGCCACTGACTTTTTAGCACATGCTGCAAACATTTCACCCCGTCCTCTGCTCTCTACTGCATGGTTTCTGCTTATACTCTAGCTCCCTGCTTAGAGTAGACATTTTAGACATAAAGATCAGCGACGTTTTCTAATTTGCCCACCTTGTTATTCCCACTGATGCATCCTAATTAAATGCGTACAAGTTTTTCTGGAAGGATCAAATCGGATGCTTAGTTAGATGTTGGCTATGGAGCACGGCGTTCTTTCCGCGGCATCTGATCAGATTCGCGACGATTTCAGTATGTGCACCTGTGTTCCCAGTTTTCCTGGGCCCGACTAGGGGAGCCATGGCTGCCGTTCCTTACAACCTATGTTGGAAGAGGGGTATAAAATATATTACTCATGGTGTGATCATATTTTTATTTTTTCACTCTTCCATCTGAAACACGGCCGTTCTCTTCGGCTAATGTATATTAACGACGAATTCTTGCTATATTCATTCATCTGCTTCCCTGAAATAAATTTTTTTTTGAATAAGCGCTTGTCTAGGACTTGTGCTTTTTCACCGTTTTTTTTTTCGCCCTATATCTTCAGAGTTGCACCACAGTTTCGATAATGCAAGGCGCGATGACTTATTCTTGGACTAAGACTAAATGGTGAAGTGCTCTCTTAGCTATGCTTAGCTTGGACAGGAGCTCGATTTACTTTCAACAAGTCAGAAAGGTTGCAAATACTGCTAATGTTTGAAACAGGACTGAAATTTCTTGCTAATGTCAAACAGAAAAGTCGCACCAGGCGTCATGCGTCTTATGTTACAGAAGCATGAACAGGTAAAAGGTATAGGCGTGAACAAAAATGGACAGATCACTTCAAAGTTCTTATAAGCTGAGGCAATAAACATCGCTTAAAAAAAAGTGGACAGATCACATGCATTGAGCCCGTCATAGTCTTTATGCGGGACACTTTTGCTTAACAGAAGTACGCGGCCAGAAAGCGAAAATATCACGGTGAGCACACTGGGCATATCTCAAAAAAGCTGTAGCGCTGTCAGACAGCGCTGACACTCGCGATTTCCTTGATCCGTTCTCGTTAGAACTGATGCTTGGGCGAATTGGAGTGCCATTTCAAAAAGTACAGAGCACATACTTTGGTCAGGGACGAAAACAGAGACACAAAAGGTCGGGCGCTGACTTGCAACCAACAAAATCTTTATTGCTGGGAACGAGGAAATCAAACCAACAAAAAGAAAAATATACTACCGATTCGTGCTGGTTCATAAACAAAAACAATCGAACACATGTACAAGGCAACACATCATCACTTCCCTGCGGCTAGAAACCCCAATTATTTTGCTGGCATTGACATGCAGGGGCTGCTAACACATACTTCTATAGGCCATGCATTGTGGGCGGCTTTAATGTTTTCACGCGTTAGCTTATTACTATGCCTTCTTAACACCTTTGTTGGTTGTGCGAACGAGTCGAGAAGCAGTAAGCCATTGCTTCCGCTTACGCCGTTGCATGGAAAGCTGGCAAACCTGTCGCGGTTATTTCATGCTATAAAAATGCGCTAAGCAAATCCTGTATTCACTTTATGCAAGATAGTTTCAGTCACCAAACCGGTCGGCTTGTGAAGGCGGGGTATCTCAAGCAACTGCTCGTGTCTGTATCTGAAACAACCCAAAGTAGGCTAAGCACATACAACAAAGGAGGAACTGGCAGAACCAATCAAGAGAGCAGAAAAGACAACAGCTGTTTATTACACTCGCCATATCTCACACAGACTAAAAAAATTAGGCAACCAAGCTCACGTCAGAGTTGTTTTTTCGGCTCCCGAAAAGCTTGAAATGATGTCTAGAAAAGTTATTACCGAACTCATTCCACAAGTTTTCGCCACAAAGCACCAGAATTAGTTCATTGCATCTCGGGAAGGTGTCGTCTATGCCATTTCATTATCCTGCGGCAAGCAATACGTGTGCCAAATAGGAAAGCAATACCTGTGAGATACTGTGAAAGGGCCTCTCGGCATGCATTGCAGAGATTTCTGAAGTAAGCCTGGCCACCCACGCTCCACAAAAACAAAGGTTTGAAGGAGGCACATTTAAGTAAGGCGTGAAATGACTAAAGCCGCATACATTGTATGGTACCAAAACTCATGTGTTAGCAGCCGCTCCACAGCACTGTCTGTAAAAGAACTAGAGTTTTTTGCGGCGTGTTGTCTTGTGCATGAGTTCGGTTATTCCTGTGTATAAACGAGCCAGAATTGTCATTATGTTTTTCTTTTTCTTGTTTGGTGCCTCCCTTATGTATTTCCTCGTTCCAAGCAATAAAACTTTTGATGTAAGTCAGCGTCTGTTTATATGTTCCCCTCTTTTTGTCCTTGACAAAAGTACACCCTGTATTTCTTGAAATTTCAACCCGCTTTGTTCACGCCTGTACACTGGACCTTTACCTGCTGAGGATGACGCTACGAAGGAGCCCCGGTCACTTCGTATCTGGAGCGCCGTGTGGGTTGTGCCATGGTCACCAATCTCTACAGGGGAAGAATCTCAATCTCTGAAATTTCTGAGATCGTTAGGGAAGAGATGTGAGAACAAGCTGCTCCAACCCGCTTCTTAATAAATGCAATCACATTTTCTCCTAGGTATAGGCTCTTTGTGAGACAGCAAGGTTACTAATGCTCTACTCGTGATTCATGAAACGCGTAGGAAATGAATCAAGAAGCGGCGTTTTCTGTCCCTTGAGTGCACTCCATCATTAACCAGGCCTGCTCGTTGAGTCATATTGCAAGAAAAAATGAATTTATTTGATATAAATGCCTTCGAGTCTTTTGAACTCATGGAGGCAGGCACCCTTGCCAGAGTCTAAACAAATTTGTTGCTTTGAAGGTGTCTTCTTTTGCTTCGTACAGGAAGGTGCAGTCTTTCCCAGGCTCTGGAAAAATGTCTTGTGCCATACACACTGACTGAGCATTATTTTCTTGTACAATTTCAGAGGCAAAGCGACCGACTTCAATTTAATGGCAGTTGGAAAACCCTTTTGTTCTGATAACGATGCGTATAAAAAAGACAACTAAATATTTCCACTTAAACAAAAATGTTTGCAAATATGAAAAATATAGTCACGAGACCGGATAATATGGATGTCACTGCATAAATGCATGCATTTCTGGCAGCAGTACACTCCATCACGAAGTCCTTGATCTGCTCTATGCTACGACAAAGCCTTATATTTACCTTACTGCGGTCTACAGCGGAAGCAAGAAATTGTAGCAGTTACCTAAAGGGTGGAAAGTTCGCTAATGACTTTTACTCAGTGTCAAACGTCATAAATTTGACCTCTCTGTGAAGAATAATAGACCCCATGTGTGGAACGTACAGGAGATTTACGGTGACTCGTTTTCGATTCGGGAAGTAAAGGCTTGTAGCTTTCCGATCACGTGTGCCCTTAAAGAACGTTTTCGGGAACTCGGGATATGTCTGGCTAGCCCAGCAACCTTCATTAACTGACTGAAAGTCCTGTGAACACCAGCAGTGTCAAATGGCAAGGAGGAAGCGCCCTTCAACTTCAGAGGGCATGCCCTGGATCCAGAACCCTCTTATCTTTTTCGCTGATAAGGTCAGTCAAAATCAAGAATCTTTTTTGAGATCCTGACAAAGCCCTAGCCCCGAAGTCAAGAAGAACTACCTGGGAAAAAAAAGGGAATTGTATTAATCTGAACTGCTTTGTTTGCCTTATCACGTGAACCACTGATGCGCACAACCTATGCATCTCTTGGGCGCCAAAGTTTAGCGTACATAGCGGAAAAACACCGCAAAAACTCATATAAAAATCGAAAGTGTTATAAAGTTTCGCACGGAACTTTATCCGCTGTTTGTCTCAGATTCCATAAGAGAAGAGAAATGCATCAATCAGAAGGCCGATACAAGAGACAAAGAAGCTCATATTTCCCTCACGGGAGACCTATAGGTATACGTGAAGTTGCAGACGGGACTGAGATTTATGATATTTTTCATGAAAGTAGAACAAAAATTCATATATGGGCTGACCACTACAAAGGAGAAACATTCTGACAGCAACCTCATGACTCCCGGATGGTGTCTGCGAAGTTATAACCGTAGCGTTATCTGAGATTTATTGCATATTTCGTGAAAACAAAATGGAAATATATAAGCTAGCCACTGCAATGAAAAACCACGCTGAGAACACCCTAACGACAGATGGAGGGCGTCTGGCTATGAAGTTGAACCCGGCATTGTTCTCTGAGATTCATTGCGCGAGCAGAGAATGGGATTGCGAACGTATATAAGGCACAGCAAAGAGCAAACGTGTTGATAACGCCCTCATGAGAGGTAGATAGTATTCCTAAAGACATGTCCAAGGTGTTATCTGATATTTATTACGCGCTTCCTAGTAACAGAAGAAAAATGCATATATAAGCCGGACAATATGACAATAATGTACTCACGACAGACCGAACGTTTCTACTATGTTGCGACTTGGACCTTATCGTAAAATATCAGTCTGAGTAGCCCTACTTGAACTCAAATTTCCGTGGCCAACACAGTTGCGTGACGAAACAATGAGGTGTGCGCTCGTTTGCAGACGCCACCTCGACGGAATTATCTCCGCCTGTTTGTCTTTTTCAGGTACTCGAGCTCTGCATGATACCTGCTCTTCTTGATAATAATTGCATCAATAAAAGGACGGCGTTGCGAAAAGAGAAACTACTGCTGCTGTTGCTGATAGGAAGAACGAAAAGGAAAGTGCACGGGCCTGCCTTCTGGCTCAAGCCGAGTCACGCTCGCTGCCGCGTGCTGAAAGTAGAGGAGGTAAAGAGCAACGAGACATAATAGAATCAGTTATAATGCAAGTTAGAATGAAAACGAAAGAGTGAAACCTGTGCGATGTCAGTGCACGTTAGAGATGCCCAGGTGCACACTAAACACGAATGACACGAGATGGGAGGTTTATCGGTGTTCGTCCGCTTTAAAACACCGCATCGCCAGACGAGAACACCGGTACAACGGTGCACATGATATCATAAACACCGAAGCAACACTAGCTAGAACTGACGGTGTGCTAACGAGGTCCGCAATCGTTCATCAGCCGTCTCTAACGGAGTGGTTGTCGCCATGCGGAACCTTCCGAACGGTGTAGAAAAAAACACCGTACGGCAACTGAAACGGAGGGAGGTCGAATTCCTGCTGCTGTTCAAAAGAACGCGCCAGTGGAACTGTACTTTTATCTGTTTCGCTTAGTTCCGGAACGAAGCAGCAAGTTTTGGTTTCGGTCGAGATGCAATCGACTGCAGGCGGCGCAA
Organism: Amblyomma americanum; assembly: GCA_030143305.2. Classification (NCBI taxonomy): domain Eukaryota; kingdom Metazoa; phylum Arthropoda; class Arachnida; order Ixodida; family Ixodidae; genus Amblyomma; species Amblyomma americanum. Next base: position 17,739 of record JARKHS020027990.1, read on the forward strand.
AGGATCAGAAGACGGCGAGAGTTGTGAGTGCGGACGCTGAGTCTGTGAGCGACGTAGGCGCTAGGCCTAGCAGCGCCAGCGTTGCCGTCTCGGATTGCGTCGCAGAATTGAGCACGGCGGGTTGTCTGCAGCCTCTCTTGGAACGCATATCGTGAGCGGCGACTTCGCGCTTGACACTGCTGCTTTTCGATGCGCGACGGAGAAAGGAAAGATGGATGCTTAACCGAGTTCACCGAAGTGGATGTCGTAAACGACGGCTGAGCTTGCCCCTCGCTCTGGTTTGCGAATGGCGGTATGGCGCCGTTGTGAGCGAATTGAGACAAGCGCTGGCTTTGCCGCGCCCTTGGCCAGCGGGAGAGAAATTTCTACCTCGACACTGCTGCCCGGAAGGATATTTTGAATACCTGCCGTCTCACATCCGTCTCGCCGTCATGGTAAGTGATTTTGCGTCTTAAATATGGTTGTACGATAAAGACGTGAGCTGGCTTGTGTGGAGCGCTGAAGCACTGTGCTGCGGAATGGAGCAAAACATTAGCGCAGTTTTCTTAACGACGCGCTGCCAGTGTATGGGTTGTTTTATATGACTATGCGCCAGCGCTTGAGCACCTGCATTGTCAGTCAATCCCACTTCCTGCGTTATAAGTTCGCCTTCATTCCGCAAAGCACCGCACGAGCGCTCTGTACAAGTCTGCTTGCGTCTGCACTGCAGTACACCTTGCAAGCGGCTGTAGGTTTTCGGCATTTTTATTTCAGTGCTCTCCGAAGCATTTGTGTAATTGTAGTTTGGATATGTGCAGCATTTTCGGCCACTCTTAATTTCATGCATGTTCGCAGAACGAGGTATGCGGCATCGCTATTAACATAAAAAAAATCAGGCTGCTTTTTCTAAAATACTATGGTTCCCCACAAAAAACAATTTTGCTTATCGTGCGCGTCGCAGCTAATGAATGTGCTCAAAGCTTCTGGAGTGCATACTTGTATTCTGCCGTCATAGATTCTGGCGCCACATTTAGAATTCCAATCTGATTATTTGTTGCTTTCAGTCAATGGCGCAATCTCTCTGTCACTGGAACACGAGTGAAAGCGAGAAAGCAACGGCTGTCAGTTCTTGCCTTATGTAGGCTGTGGTTCGTTGCGGCATAACTTCGATTGCTGCAGTATAAACGTGCTGTCACTATTTGTGAAAATATAACAGCTGCTTTAATTTCAAAGCATCACATACTTCATTGCCTTGCTCACCTATCATTATTAATAATAATAATTGGTTTTGGGGGGAAAGGAAATGGCGCAGTATCTGTCTCATATATCGTTGGACACCTGAACCGCGCCGTAAGGGAAGGGTAAAGGAGGGGGTGAAAGAAGAAAGGAAGAAGAGGTGCCGTAGTGGAGGGCTCCGGAATAATTTCGACCACCTAGGGATCTTTAACGTGCACTGACATCGCACAGCACACGGGCGCCTTAGCGTTTTTCCTCCATAAAAACGCAGCCGCCGTGGTCGGGTTCGAACCCGGGAACTCCGGATCAGTAGTCGAGCGCCTTAACCACTGAGCCACCGCGGCGGGGCCACCTATCATTATTGGAGTCAGTAATTCGAACGACATACATTTTTTCATAATGATTTGTTTGGTATCAAACCTGACTGGACATTGTTCTATACAGGTTCTAATCTATGAAGAACTCCAAAGTTGCATCAGTTTAATCTACAAGCAGTACCAAACAGTTCAGAGTTAAGTCGCAAAGAAAGATGCCCCCTGCAACATTTGTAGGTATTTTTGTGCAAATTATTGGTGGACATAGGCAGGAACTGAAATTTTTGTACGAAAATAGAAGCTCAGTATTTATCTGAGCATCTGATGACTACCTTTTAGGCACAGAATTTACTCAAATTTAGGCATTGAAGTCACGAGCCTTAGCAAAACTTGGGTTTTGTGATTTTTTTAAAATGGGGCTGGCACAAAGCCCTGGTTTTTCGTTAACTTGCAAAGAGGCGGATGCAAACAGTGACAGTAAAGAGCTGCTGACCCCCAAGGGATTTTCTTTAAAATTCAGGCATAGTTCCTTATGCAATTAAAAAAGAGACAGTAGTAGGAATAAGGAGCCAGTGTAACTGCTGCAACTACGCTCAGTTCTGAAAATAGAGTACTTTGATGACTAAACCAGATACAGCGTACTGACACGCTGCTATTTTGGAATTTGCATTGCTACTGTCTCATTTTCACGCATGTTCACTACCACTCTTTTCAAGTAACCAATAATCCAATGTTGAGACGGTTGCGGTTTCTTTAGACATGCACGAAGCTGTAGAGAGGCGATCACCATTACTCACTTTTGCGACTGTGGTTTTTTCACTTTATTCGCAAATGGTAATGAGGTCTGGATACGGTGCAGCTGTTTTTTATTTTCAGTTGGAAAAGAGTGTTTTTTGTTGTAGTCTTCGATGGCATCCAATCATTGTGGAGAGCTACTTCACAAGCTGTGTATAATGGCGATAAAGACTTTGAACAACACCATACCAGTTTTGTATTTTTAGGTCTTCATTATACACACGCAAGTATGATTAATGGGGTGTACTGATTGTTGCTTCCCGGGCTGTTATAGATGCTCAAAATGTGATTCCCTAGACAACATTTGCTTCTTCGATGCTCAGCAAAAATTCCTGTAGTCACCATATGTATCAAATGTCATGGATAAAGCAAGAGTGGTAGCCTTTGTGTGCAGCTCTACCTTTCGAATACGCACTTTGTATCACACTCCCTTATGAGCAGTGGCTCACCATTGTTTCTTTAGCCTCTATTTCGATTACAGTTAGGCTGTTGCTGCACTGGTTGCAATTATATAGATTGAGCAGCTCAGTTGTCTTATAGCTAGAATATGGTTTTCAAATCTTTGGCAGGGAGGCCATTGCAGCATTTTGTTTAACTTTTGCATAGTTGTGGTGGCTTACTAAATGTGATCATGGCTCTCAAGGACAAATTATATATACAGTCGCACCTCTGTAATATGGACACTTTGGTTTCCGAGCAAAATTCTCGCAGTGATTCATCCATACTAACGAATCATGAATGAAAAAGTTTTGATACAAAACTTGCCACCAAGGTCTCCTGCACATAGTGGTGGGCAATGAAGTTGAAGCTAGATAGTGTTGATAGCTCCAAGTACATTAGCCTGGGTACCATTATTTTTAAAAATCGGTCAGTGACATGTTTGAACCTCGTATTTCTTTGACTTTATTCTCGACAAAATTGGGTTGAGCATGGTTTTTCCATGTAAAATTTCTCACTTTGAGGAGGGGAGACCACCCCCTCATGAATTCATCCCTAGTATATTGCTGTCATAATGTGCAATATACTTAAATGCGACAGTATTTTTTTGCACTTCTACAGGTGTTAGAAATGTCAGTAATATTTTGTTTTTAATTTTGCAGGACCAAACACTTACAGCATGCCTCCTCACCTATCAAGGCGCAGTTTTCCTGTTCATTGGCCATCACCCTGTAGTGAAAACTTCATCGCTTCTGTGGGGATTCTGCTGTTTGCAGCCTTCTGGGTGTTCTGTTCGGAAAATCTAAAGAAAGCACTCCGTCTACTGAACTTTCTTGAGAGAGCTTTTAGATACTTAGCTTAAAATAAACCACGATTCGATGGTTTTGAGCTCATCAGTTTTTGAAAACCACTTTGTCTTTCTTTCACAGCTGCCTCTTCTATCTGCCTGTACATGTTTTACATGTCTAGTTTTTTAGTACTGTTTGGAATACTGGTAATGGAGCACAAAATGTGCTGCTATAACTTATCAATGTTAACATGATATAGTTGGCCTGATCGAAGAAAAAGGAAAACAATAGCATGAATCTGTGAGAAAACTGATGTATAGCCTTTTGTCAAAAAGTACAGAGCCAAAGGGTTTGGCTTCTAAGTCGTGTAATAAGGCCTCTGAGCATCCATGGATGTCCAACATTCACGGTGGTCAGGGCAAGATTTTCTGTACCTTCAAGAGATCTGGAATGCTAGTGATGCACATTAAGGCTCAGAAGCGAATTCCTTGGGCTCTGAACTTCGACAAATGCTGTACTCGCATTATTTTTCAGCATGGAAAGACATGACAAACAGGAACAGCAACATTTCGTTTACCCTAAGAATCATCACCCCACTGATTTCTTGTCCCTGCATGGGCTAATCATGGTTTTTAACTTTTTGTATCTTGCTCGGAAAGCTTCCTGGTAGCTCTGTCAGCATTTTGTAATTTTTTTAATAGACTTCCCGTTCTGCCACATGACAGATTTGCTAGCAATTATACATAACCTTTAATTAGAAAAAATAATGGTGATAATGGATTTGGTGAACAATTAAGTTTTCAAGCAAATATGTGCTTAGACACAGGTCTCCAGAAATTGAATTACTTATTTAATCACAAAGTTACTAGTCCTTAGTCTGATCAGTTGCCATGGGAACTTTTCTGGAATTTTTCTTCACTTCGTCCTAAAGCGAAGGTGATGAATGCCTTTCTGCCGATCAAACAGAATGCATGTCTCCTTAGCGCTTTGACCTTAGCCCATGTGTTTTTGCTTTGCTTGTAGTGCGCACAGTCATGTAATACCAGGTTGACTAATTCCTTGGGTTTCAGCATTAGTCATTACTTGTTAGCTAGATTGAAAATCATGTGTGCATGTGTTTCTGTAATCTAGTTTTTTCCATTTAAGTTATCAGTGCTGCATTTTATTTGCGACAGACTCCTTCAAATGGGTGGCTAACATATCTTTCGGGGCACATAAACTTTCTCTACAGCATTGGCCTCCATATATGGAGTGTAAAGTTTTGTTTTGTGTTCTTTTTATGTGATTGTGTGTTAAATTGAATGTATTGAATACGTTTTCTAAGGTTATGTTCATCCTATGTGTTTCTCAAGCACACAAACATTAGAGGTTGTATACCTGTGATGATTTACTGTCGATTTAGTGGGCTGCTTTAGGATGTCTGTTTAGTATTTCTTTTACTGTAGTTTGTAATCTGCATCTTGAAGTTAGCCACTTGGAATTAGCCACTGGGAATTGTCTGGTGCATAATAGTTTTTTAGCTAATCTTATCTGACAGCACCAGTTAGCCTGAAGTGTAGCGAAGAAGTTTTCAAGTCAACTCACCATTGTTTTTCAAGATTTGCTATTGTATCGTTTTGAATACTTTTAGGTGCTGATTTCAAGTTAGTCCCTATCTCTAATACCTGTCCAAGAATTGTGGTTTCAAATGTTGTTTATTGTCCTCCATTTAAAAAAATAATATTGTAATCTACAGGTCTTTGTGACCTTTTCGTTATTTTACGCAGGCACTTCAATTTCTTTTCAATTGAATAAGCTTGACATGTTAAGCAACCTTTTAATGCTGCTGGTGTTAATATTTCAGATATGTGTGTAAGTTAGTAACTGACATTTGTGATAATCCAGTGCTATTTGTAGCGGTGGTCTGTGTAATTCAGTATTTTCGAACATCCAATGGAATGATTAAGTCACATGCACAAGATAAATTGCGAACAGTGTTTTGAGGACGTGCTAGAAACAATGTTCTTTAAAGTGCTTAAAACTGCAGTCTCGCAAAAAAAATGTCTAACAAACTTACACAGCTACCTTGCACTATGAAGGCAAAATCCAAGAACTATATTTTGTTCGAAAATAAAAACACGGAGCACAAGCTATATGAAATATTTTTGTGTAGTCCTTACGGCGAATTTTTCTGCTTTTATCGACTTTAAAGGACTTATAGAATGTATGAAAATAGTGCTCGAAAAATTTTTTCAATGCGCGAGTTGAGCACGGAATTCAAAATTTTCTTTAGAAAGGTCCATTATAGACTGCAAAAATAAGCGACAGTTATGAACAGATTTCAAGGATACAATATACAAATGCATTCTTTTTAAAAACTTCTAAACGCAGAGAGATGGCAAACATTATTTGTCCGATGTGGAGCTGCCCGCAAGTGGCTTGTGCACCATTCATGTTCTTTAACTTCAGGGATTCGGTTTTTGAACCACAATGAAGAGATGGTATACTTTTACGAGAAGAAAAATGTGTTGCAGGAGTTTGGCACGTAGATCCGTTACCACGGTCTTGTTTTCAGTTTCATCGCCTGTCGTCTCCCCAACTCTGCTTTTCTTGCCCCCATTGCGAACCCTCCCGTCCAGACACTTTCGGCTAGCGTCGGAGCCATGGTTTGTGTATTTTTCACAGAAGTGCTGTATACACAGTGGAGTCAGATTAAAGATGTTTCCTTGCCGCCGCCGCTGGTCTCGTTTTGTTTCCGCGATGTACGGCAGTACGCTGCGACGTGACTGGGACGTCGTGTGTATGCATGGCGCCACGATCGTGCAACGCAGGCATCCAGGAGGAGGTGAAGACAGCGGTCCGATGCACTTTGTATCCAGCGTTCTTGCCCTGTTCCTTACAGTACTACTTCGTAACGGCATGGACGGAACGGGGCTGGTTGTTATATCTCAACGTTGAAGTTCGATTGGGCTTTGTTCATGATTACAAAGCGCACTCGAACCTGATTATTGTGATTAACGAACTAACACCGTTCCGCCTATATAGTTAGCAGTTGTAGTAGCCTTGTAAGAAAGAGCAAAAATGCAATATATAAAAACGGAGCGCTGTCATCACCCCCTCCTCCTAGATGCCGGCGTTGCCAAATCTTGGCGCCTGCATAAACACGACACCGCAGCCACCGCTCAGCGTATCGCCGCGGTTGAAACCTCCCATTGCTAACCGGAAGTGCATCGTATTTTTTGGTGCAAAAATCTACACCAAATATACTCCCATTGTCAACCGCAAGTGCTTCGTATTTTTTGGTGTTGAAATCTACCCCAAGTCTAACGGTGTATATCGAACCTCGATTTGGGAGGACGCTAGAGGACAAGCCAAAAACACCCATCTGGGTTGATTTGTGTTTAGTGTGTGGTCGAAATTACTCCGGAGCCCTCCACTGCGGCACCTCTTTCTTCCTTTCACTCCCTCCTTTATCCCTTCCCTTAAGGCGCGGTTCAGGTGTGCGCCGAGATATGAGACAGATACTGCGTCATTTCCTTTCCCCAAAGACTAATTTTCAATTTTAATTTAGCTCAATGTTTACATGGTAAGCGCGCTATTTTGGTGCCGAAGTGAAGGGGAAAACTTAGCGCTATAAACCCTTCCTGAGTCTCACTCCACGTTCTCCAGGACAGCAGGTTCTCGCAATGTCCACTTTGAAGACGGCTAGCAGCGCTGTGAGCTGATGACCGTAAATTAGCCAGTTACAGCCACAGAACAAAGCGCGGAAATTCCTGCTGCTCACCGAGGTTGCCTTTTGGGCCCGAATTAGCCCTTTTGGGGATGCTGGGAAAAGAATGGACGAAAACATGCGAGCCCCCCGCAGGAGGCAGACAAGGCGCGCCTGATGGGGGGGGGGGGGGGGGGCGCAGATAACCAGACACGCCGGCCTGGACAATGCCACGATTGCGGCTTATCTACAGAGAAAGCCTGTGCAGGGGCGTAAGTTGCTAGGACGTCCGGCTCCTGTCTTTCGCGCTTAGCAGTTTCGCGCGTAAGACCAGTAAGAAGCGACGACCGGAAGGGTGTGACTGATCGTCTGACAGGACCAGACTTCCTGTTTGGGTGAGGTGCTGAAAACAAACTTTTCGCTCTAAAAAATCATTGCAAATTCTGGGTTTACTGTCCAAAATCGAAACATTGGCTGTGAGGGATGCTGCCGTACTGGAAGGCTCCGGATTAATTTAGACAACCTGGCGATCCTTCAACGTGCGGAGGCACCCACAGCACAGGGCGTCTTCTCGATCGAGATGTGGCCGGCACCGGCAGGCTCAGCAGCAGTTCAAAAGACACAAAAAGTGCGCAGGCGATCATACGATGTGATTCGACAAATATGCGCAAGCAGATTCGATTATACCTTTACTTTTAAATTGTACGCCTTCCGATAATTTTTGCAGCGTGGCTCCTGACAGGTGCATGTGGATGAATGGGATAGGGTGAAGGCCTTCTGGAGGGGGAAGGTGCGCGGTGGAGCTTCCACAGTCGGATACAACTCAAGAACTCAGCAGAGAATCCCCTCAACTGCGGCCCTCCATCCAATGGCGCCGCATGGGACCTCAACCTCCGGATAGATGACCCAGTTTGTTGTGGAAAATTATCCTTTTCGTAGGGGTGGCCTACCAACGCGGTGGCCTCCTGAGTGCATCCGCCTTGCTTTCAGGATATGCTGGGTTCGATCCCCGATTCCGCCAGGTGCCCAGCGGCATTCTATATGTACAAGATTTCCCCCGGCCTGGTGCGCGGCTATTCGGGGGTGAACAGCTTGGAAAAGAATCTTTGGCCAATCTCGCCCCTCCCTCGATGGACAATCTATCCGCGAGAGACCGAAATCCGCTTTGTGTGGCCAAGCCAATTTTAGCCTTCTTTTTCGTCTGCTCAACGTGGTGTCAAAGACTCGCTTCCCAAGCACTTCAGCCTAGGGAAGCCGGGCACCAGGACAGGGGAAAGCTCGTATCCATTGCATCATCGGTGGGCACCCGGTGGCACTGGCGATCCATACCCGCAGAAGCGGACGCACGCACGCACAAATACGAACACGCATGCACAGGAGCATGCAAGCACGCACAGACCACGGGTTTTTCACCGAAAGAAAACTATACCTGTAACGGAATAAAATGCACTGTAACCACTGCATTTCCTTTAACCTGACTTTTACTCCCAAACTTTCTCCCTAAAACAAGCCGAAAAGGCGACAATGTTATGCTCACGTCTTCTCAGGACAACGCTAATTTTAAGCTCACTCTAATCACGGGATTTGAAACAGCGCTCTGCTGAGCCCTGACTCGGACGCGGACATGGACGTTGGGGCGCCGGCTTTTTGTGGCGTATCACGGAGTCTTGAAATCGAAACACGACTCCGACCAACGTGGGATAGTTCGTAGCCTGACGGGAAGCCACTTGGAAGACGAGGCAAGTAATCTGAGGAGATTATAAGACGAGGCAAGTAATCTGAGGAGATTACTTTTATTGGGCAACATTTTTTCATCAATAGGGCATTCGGAATAATGGATTGAGGAAGGCACATGACGTGTAAAACATGCGCAAGTCTCTTTCTTTATGACGATAATGAATTTTTATGGCACAAGGGCAGCTTTAGTCGAAGAGCGCCATGGTAGAAGGTAGTTTTTATTTACCATGGGGAGGTCAAAGACCCACTTCCCAACCATTTCACCCTAAAAGAGCTGAGCACCAGGCAGGGGAAAGTTCGGCACCCGTTGTATCACCAGTTGGTACCCAGCAGCACTGGGGATCGAACGCCGCACCTGCCGCATGCGAGGCGAATGCTCAAACAGCTAGGCCGCCGCCGCGGTGATGCAATGCATAATCGCGCAGAAGACATGTGGAAAGGTACGAACACTTTTTTATCGTCTTCGCAACTTTCCACGTGTCTTCCGCATGAATATGCATTGCATCATACGAGGTTTGTATCTACGCGCACTCCAACCTTCTTTGCATTCGTGTTGTCGAGATAGTCCGTACAGAATCCCTGTGTTCCGTACTGCGAAACTGAAAACATACGAAATTCGTTTATTGTTTCGTAATATTCGTGTGGAAAGCATACGTGCACGTGTGACGCCACGGAGACTATGTCGCTCTGGCGAGATAGCTTTAAAACAGGAGGAAGTGCACTGGTGTGTTAGCACGCACTGCATTCCTGTACTTCCTCCGGGCAGTCGCAGCTCCCCATGTTGACACGAATTCTCACTTGCACGCAATGCAGCTAGTTATGTAACAGCTTTAACGTGTATTTTAAGCCCACCTTACTCCGAACTTTCACACGGTTGCTCCTCTAAGTTCGCTTTGACCTCCTTAAACCCTTCCCAGACCCTCTGGCCGTGAATGGAGGGAACCTTCCAAGCTTTCCTCCTCGTCCCAAATATCAATATGGCTTCAGGCTCACCGCGGTGGCTCAGTGGTTAGGGCGCTCGACTACTGATCCGGAGTTCCCGGGTTCGAACCCGACCGCGGCGGCTGCGTTTTTATAGAGGAAAAACGCCAAAGCGCCCGTTTGCTGTGCGATGTCAGTGCACGTTAAAGATTCCCAGGTGGTCGAAATTATTCCGGAGCCCTCCACTACGGCACCTCCTTCTTCCTTTACTCTTTCACTCCCTCCCTTATCCCTTCCCTTTCGGCGCGGTTCAGGTGTCCAACGATATATGAGACAGATACTGCGCCATTTCCTTTCCCCAAAAAACCAATTATTATTATTATTATTCTGGCTCTCTTGCCAACACAGGGGGAGGGGGGGGGGAAGACATTTACGACACAATTTTTTCAAGCCAGTCGCGAAGGCTCCCCCCACCCCCCCCTACTTGGCCGGCGTCTCCGCGCGCTTGCGCACGCGCCAGACAATACAGCCGACAACGCCGCTGCATCCAGCGTTACTATGTTATCTATCCAACGTTAAGACTACCGGTAGTCCTTGCAAAAGCGCGTGACTTCCGGAGCACATTTTGGCGTGCAGCTCGAATAGCGAGGGACCGAGGGCCTCTCCTGAGTTTTCTTTCCTCCATGCTTGCTAAATTTGCCCAACTTGGCTTGCGGATGGAGCAGCTGTTCCACTACAGCGCCATTGATAGTGACTCTGCAAACGTCTCGCCACATTCGTTAAGAGACCAAATGAACCGCCATGGAGCATTCAAAAGACGGTAAATTCCCGTCTCGTTACCATTTTCTCAGGAAAATGTAAGAGACAACTGAAGTATCTGCCAATGTAGGAGAGTGCCAGTCATATTGGTCAACCGCGTTCACGAATGCTGCAGCTGGCCTCTGCACCGTGCTTTTATGTGAGCTCAACGTTGAAAGGTCGTAGAGCGGGACATAGTCAATGTGTCCCGACCGCCGGTGCGTCGTGCAGTCGAATGTCCGTGCTGACTGCAGCACACCAGTCACGTCACACCACGAACTTTCCACGGCGGACGAGTTCCGCGTTTTGTCTAAGGACTTCAGCCGCCCTGGCTGGGCTTTCTGTTGTCCCTGAATTTATAAACTGCGCACACATATAAAACAAGACGCCTGGCGAGACACTCGCAGAGGTGTGTTGCAAACGCTAAGGCTGATTCTCAGTCAGTGTACATGTGAATTTTTTTTGAAAACCTTGAACGCTATACTAATTCGTCATTCCTTATTCTTGCATTTGGCCGGGGAGAAAAGAAAATATTTCGTTTTCAACCCTGTTTCAAAGTATCGAAAGAATGCGAACTGTGCTCTTGATGAAACTAGTTTTTTTTTCGCCAGCCGCGTCTACAGCAACGCCTTACGTAATATCGACCAAAAAACCGCGACCGGGATTTCATTGTTATAAGACATATCATTGCACGCACCGACATCATTATCGAGTCGCTTACAAGGGACTCCCTTTTATAGAAGGGAAGGCACTAGAGTACAGTTTACACCCTTATTTCTCCTTTCTGTTTAGAGTGCATAGAAGGGCTGCAAAGAGCAGCGCTCTTAATATAAATTAAACGTAGGAAAATTCGACCAATGTGGCTCTATTATCAGGCCGAGAGTTTTGCCGTGTGATAACAACTCGTGTCTGCTGTAAACAACAAGGAACTAGTATACGACAGTTAAGGTTCTTTTTATCGGGAGTGTAAAGTGCTGGAGCGCTGACACTAATACAGGTAGTTATTGACTAGAGGCCATATCTGGAAAACTATATTATCAGGTCGCTTATCCCCATTTTCCTAATAAACGCTGAAATAAACAAAAGAGCTGACTTTCAGGCAGTGCTTTTGCTGTTAGTCTGAACTGTGGATTACTATATTTACTCTTTACTCCTCAAAATTTCAGTATTATTTCTTATTCTTTAGGTAAGCTTACCCGTACTCCTGTTTTTATTCGCTAACTGATATTTACTCCTCTTCGATTTTATTCTGTTTGATCTCGGTTTGGTTTATGAGTGTTTCACCTCCCAATGCGACACAGGCTATGTGGGACGCCGTAGTGAAGGTCCCCGGAAATTTTGACCACATGTAGGGTTCTTTAACCTTCGCAGACATCGCACAGTACACGGAACTATATTTTGTGTTCGTTCTTCTCAGACATAAAATGCTGAACGAAAACTTCATAAATAACATCGACGCATCGTGCCGCCGGCACCGACTCCCGATCGATATCAGCTCATTATTCGTGAACATTATTTCTTTAGTGATTTTTTATTATTTATTGTGTTAAAGAGATGCGTACGCTAAATAGCCCTAAAAGGACGCGTTAAGACACGTTAAGACGAATCAGTGAGATTAAGCTGTGTAGAAAACAGACAAAATGAGGTTTACAAATGTAGGCTCTTTAAACGCATGTTGACCACCCCTTGAGCTTGTGAGTGCTCTTAATAATTCGTTAACTAGTTTCCAATTCACTCCTTCAGTTCTGAAGTTTGACACCAGTATTGTGGCTGTCGCCGCGGCGGTCTGTCTCGCTGACACGTAGCCATGTGACAGATGAATCTTCCTGCTTAACAACATCGCCTATTTCGTGTTTTATTTTACGGACCACTACGAGCAAAACCGCACTCGGGCTTTTGCGCCACTTAAAAGAGAAATGCGAAGAAAGTATTGCGCCAACAAAACACGGACGGCGAAGAGGCAATGGCGCACACTAAGGCATTTGTGGATACGTTGCGTTGGTGGGTGCGTTTGCGTGCCGCTCTTCCTCTTCTACGTCCGTGTTTTGTTCACTCTTCCTACCATCTGTGATTAATCAGCTAGCCCGACAAGCTCTACCATAGAGAAACGTCCTGCTGAACCAAGTTCGGCCCTCTCGGACTTCGTCAACGTACCCTGATACCTCCCGATGTGCACGAGTATCCTTATATTTTGCCCCCATGCAGATAGGCCTGTCACGACATGGAAACGAGCACCTTTATCGCACAAAAAAGAGGAAAACAAGATAAAGGTGAACGTTTAAATAGTGCCAAAGAACATCAATCGACTTCATCACCAAAGTCATGAGAGTGGATAAAGTGAATACTCCAGCTTTAACGCCAGGCTTTTTTTTTTTACTCAGGAAACGCTTTTTGGCTATAGAAAAAAAATGCTATAGGCATTCTCCGAAACTTTACACTTGAAGAGAAATTTGCCTTTTAACCAAATGAGGAGAAACATTATTGGAACCAAAGAGATTATTGTCACGAGAACGTTATGTACCATCATGGGTTATGACTGCGCGGCGAAGCAAAAGTAAGCCATGGAGCTCGCGAGACGAGAAATGCAACGCCAGACATAGAGCGAAGGTTTACCCTGCTTATAAGAAAAAAAACCTTCTTTGACGCTTAAAGAAAAGCTCAAGCAAAAAACTTAAGATATGAAATCAGCATTAAAATCAGCGAAAGATGAATTCTTTAACACATTCCATCTGCGTTTACAAAAAAGACCAAAAGAACGGTGGCGATTCATCAAAATGAACAGTAAAGACGTGTTATCAATACCGGCTCTCGATAGCGGCGGCTCTACCATCCATGACGACGTCGAAAAAGCAGAGTGCTCTATCTCATTGTTCAGTCCTGTGCACACTCCTCGTATTCAAACGAATAACAGCGTGTAACGATCGGCTGCAGTAGCCGGTGAGCCCATGAACGATATCATAATCGACCACCGAGGGATAGAGGCCGCTCTTAAAATGCTGAACTCAACTAAGGCAGCTGGGCCTGATGGTTTGTCACCCCGCTTTGCTATCTTTATGCCCACCTGAAGTATCCAATTATCTGTACGTCATATTCACAAAATCTTTACACCCTCCTTACCAGGTGACTGGATACTTGCCAATGTTGTCAATGTGCAGAAAGGAGGACTGTGAAGTAGTGATTTAAATTTCCAGCCTATCTTACTTACCATCGTTGCATGTGAGATCCTTGAGCATGTGCTCTTCACAAATGTTATGAGTCACATGAATGCGCACTATCTCCTGAATCCTCAGCAGCACAGATTTCGTAGTAATTTTTCCTGTACAAAACAGTTGCTTGAATTGACTCATGATTTTGCAGAAACTATTGAGAGGAGTTTCTCTGTTGACTCGTTTCTAGATTTTAAGAAGCCGTTCGATGTTGTCTCTCACTCTTTATTGCTAGAGAAATTATAAATGTATAACGTTAACAGAATATTTGTGAACTGGATCAAGGAGTATCTACATTTAAGAAGCAAAAAGTGGTGCTTAACGGGAAAACATCCCGCGAAATTGATGTGTCATCTGCCGTGCCTCAAGGGTCAATCATAGGATCGCTTTTATTCCCCATCTAAATAAATGAGATCTGTTCTGGCACTTCATCTCAAATCAGGCCATTTTCTGATTATTGTGTTTTGTACTGTGGGGAATCACCTCCCGCAGTCACAGTTCCCCTTGTTGCTTGCTTTCCCGCGAGGCACCGTGTAGCAGCAGCAGCAGCAGTCTCGCCTCGAGGAGGGGAACATTTCCTTGTTAGTTACCTTAACTAACGAGATAGGGCGCCAGCGTCGCAGTGCGAGAGACTGCTCGCACGCGGGAGAGGGCAGAAGGCTGTTCGGCTGGGATCGTCGGCGCGAGCGGGCGTGTCGCTCGCGGCTCCGCCGTTCGCCAGCGGGGCGAGGAAGTGGCGGGAAGACTGGCTTCGGTATCTCGTCCCGTCCAGGCCTCGGAGTATCCCTTGCCCTAGCGTGGGCAAACATTCGCTCGTAACCTTGCTGGTGAGTCGGGCGACATTGATTCATTAGCATATTTTGTTGCTAGCTGGCGTTATTGTTCCTGTAGCAATAAATGCCTGTTTGTGTCAGCCAATGTGCCGTTCCTTTGTTCCCTCAGAACAAGGCCCGCCGTAATTGGCGTGCGCTCGGCAGCGTACGCGATCACGGTTGGGGTCTGGCGGTCTTGAGCTGTGTCAGCCGCGATTAAGCGGGGAGAAACTATTTATCTCCCTAATAAAACCCCACAGTACAGAGTTAGTCGCACGATCAACGAGTGCAGTGTTCTACAAAGCGACCTCAACAAAGTAAGTCAGTGGTGCACCAAATGGAACGTGTTTATCAACTTCAAAAAAAAAAACGTTCATATGTGCTTTTCGAGGAAAATAACACCTCATGACTTCAGTTACACCATCAATTCAACCAAGCAATTATCTGCTCACGAGCACAAGCATCTCGGCGCACATTTCACCCCTGTTCTTTCCTGGAGCCGATACATTGATCACATCACAAGTAAAGCATGCCGAGTTCCAGGTTTCCTGAGCAGAAATGCAAGTAAGTTACCACTTCAGGCCAAGATATCATTGTACAAATCAAATGTGCGATCTATTCTTGATTACGCCTGCGCTGAGTGGGATCCATGGGTGGCATGCGATGTAAACCGCTTAGAAATAATCCAAAACAAAGCGATTCGTTTTTTTAATTACGCTAAGAATTTCAGTGTTTCAAAAAGAAAACAAGCCTTGGCTGGACGCCACTACAGAAACGTAGGGAATATCTTAGACTGAAACTTTTTTACAACATATTTTACTCTCGCACAGGTATAGACCCAGATAGGTATTTATACATTCCTGATTACGTGTCACTGAGACTCGGCCATGCAAATAAGAATAAGGAAATACACTGCAAGGCTGAAGCTTTCAAAATTTCATATTTTCCCCAAAACATTAGGTGAACGGAACAAGTTTCCATCCCATATCGTGTCAATACACTCAAACGAGGTATTTTCAAACTCTGTATCCCTTTTGAATTAGAATACTAGTATTTGTGTGTGTTGTGTTTGCGCCTGTTTTAAAGCGTTCCCATGAAGCTTGGTTCATGGTTTAGAGACGCCTCTTTTTACGCGAGAGAGCCTTGGTGGCCCAGAACGCGATGTAGTCGGTGTAAAGGACGTAGCCAACCCAGTTTCTAGATCTTCCGCAGCTTTTTGGTCAACGCCAGCATAGCGATGTTAAAGAAGATCGGCCCCTCGATCTTTTACGATCGAGTCCGGCCTATTCCAATGATCGAGCTCAGCCCGTCAGGAATGCTTTGACATTATCAAAGATGCGTTCCGCACCGCTGATGTCATTCAGTCCCTTGAGGATGACCTCGTGAGAGATGTTGCCAAAGGCCCCCTTCCGGTCGAATGCGAGCAGGAGGCGTTCTCCCCCTTTGGAATGCCCTTTGGGAGTTCTCTTAGGATTAGAAACACGTCTAGCGCAGAGAACCCCGGCCTGAAGCACGCCATTACCTGCGGAAACAGGTCGTTATCCTCCATGTAGTTTTGGAGGCGAGATTGGAAGACCCTCTAGTACAGCTAACCAAGGCAAGAAGTCAACGAGGGGGGACGTAGGGCGTTGATCGCGGGCTTCTTGCCTGGCTTGGGAATGGTCACGATTTGATTGGAAAGTTTTTTATTTACATAAGTGCACATGCCAAGGTTACCGGATACATTGACATTCACACGTAGACATGACGCTAAGCATGTAAGGCGAGCCAATTAAAGAGGTACCATTGCAGCTTTGAGCAACAAATAGGAATTGCTTGTGAGCGATTTAAGGCGGGATAGCATACCTATTCACAGAAGATTGAAACAGCAATAATCTGATACGGAAAAAAAGAGAGACCTTAGCGCCAGTTTGGTCTAAAGACTAGAACAGGACGATCGTTGTTAACAAAAATGAACGGGCACGACCCCTGCCGGAGGAACTCTTCCTCTCCCAAGAAAAAAGAGCTGCTCTGACCAGAAACTGATCAGCTCCCTTAAAGACGGCCAAGTATTGGCCACACAGCGCGGCGTCTAAAGCTATCAGCGACCGCGGTGCATCGATTGCGCCGTAAACTAAAAAGACCCGCAACCATTAACAGGCGAGCAAAACGGCTGCTGGGAAAGCGGCCGCGGGACACAAAGGTCGAAATGCCCTGCGCACGGAATCCCGCATGAACCGCGTGCCAAAAGACACGCACTACCACCCACGTGACTGTAACGTGGCGATTAGATTCCGGAAGCGGGCAATCCGGATAGGTACTGGAGCGTAAAACACCCCACCGTTCTAACCGATCACAAGTAGGCAGCACTGCCCAAGCAAGTTTCCAAACAAAGTCGCATAGATTGCCTGGGAGAGGCGTCGACGCTATGCGCGCCCATTGAACGCGGCGCATCGGTGAACGGCGAGCCGCCGGCGCAACAGGCAACAACAGCGAGCCCATAATGTCCACCACACGGTCTGCAACGATGTTTACATCAGGTGCTACTGCGCTTGCATGTCTGAAAAAGGCCACTGACGTAGCATAGAAAGCGGCATACTGCTCTGATTGAGGTCCATGATTAACAGGGGCCGAGGGATTCAAAAAGCGCTAAGGGTCCAAAAAGTACCTTGCTAGGGTTCGCGCCGGAGACGCGTCCCCCAGCAGGATACGCAAAATGCACTACAAAGCTAACAACGAGAACGGGATGGACAAAGCTGAAAAGGCAAAACCGCCTCTCTCCCGTTGTCCAAGAACTGCACGAGCCCCAAGCTCGGTTCCGCCTGACCAAAAAAAGAAAGAAAAATATAGTCTGAATCCGCCTTATGACGCCCAGGGGTGGCTTAACAATGTGGCAAAGGTACCAGAAGGCACCCAACATGACCGATTGAGCCAGGTAGCGCCTCTCAAGCAGAGGCAGGTCAAATGTTTGTGCCCTCCGCACACGATCTGTGATGCCCTCTACGACCGGAGGCCACATACCATCCCATATCACAGTCGCTAGTGACACCTAAAATGCCCATCTGCGCACACCACTGTAAAGTAATGACTCTTCGAATAATTAAGAGCAGCCCCCGACAAGAAGGCTTACTCACGAAAAACGTTTAAAGCTTCGAGCAGGCTGCGTTCATGAGCTAAGTAGAGTGTGATGTCATCTGCATAAGCAGTGACTCGTACTGCCTGGCAAAGCCAGACCTCTAATAAGACAGTGGTGATAGACTGCCAGGAGGAAATGCTCTAATGCTAAGACAAACAAAAGGAGAGAGAGCGGACAACCTTGACGGACGCCGCGGCGAACATCAAATGCGGTAGTTTCCCAGCCATCGAGGAACAGAGTGCTTGAAATGTCTCTGTACATCTCTTTAATGAGAAGCACGAAAGAAGGTGGGAAACCGAAAGCATCCGGTGTACCGTAAATATACTCATGCTATAAAAAGTCGAACGCCTTCTCTTGATCGAATGAAACGAGAAGACCCTGTGCGCGCCGCCGTATAGTATACTCTAGAATATTTCGCGTTACGGAAGATAAACCATGTATTTCAAGATTCGGGATGGCGAAAACCTGGTGGCAGAAAATGAGGGACGGGAGAAGAGACCGTAGACGGCAAACGAGTAATTTTGCTAATACATAGTAATCTGAATTTAGTAAAGTGATAGGGCGCCAATCTGCCGGACATTTCGAGAAAGGAGACTTTTTAGTAATCAGGACAATGCGGCCTCTTTTAAATGAATCGGGAAAGACATGCCAGGTGAAACAGAGTTTTAACATTGGCAAGAAAATGGGGCCTACAATATGCCAGAATTGTAAATAGAACTCCACAGGAAGACCACCTGGCCAGGGCGCTGAGCCTCGTTTTATAGAATCTAACGCCTCCTTGATTTCACCTGGTGTTTGCGGAGTGATAAGGTCATCATGAAGCTCAGCGGCAACCGGCGGCAAGCCTGCAAAAAATTGTGTGCGGAAACGTCATTTCGATCAATCAGAAGGAGCGACTGAGCAATATCCCGGAAATGGACGAAAAACGCACTGAAATTCCTCCCAACTGGCTGGGCCACAGCCGTGGCTGAAGATGTAAAAGCAGGGGCACCTTGAAGACCCAACTGCTCCTGGCGTGCAAACCGAGGCACCTCAGGATGAGCAGTTGGACTGCGTCGACAAAGCCATGCCGCGGCTGTCAAAGAGGATGATCGTAAAGACGCTGGAGACGCTCCGAAAGCTCCTCTTTCCATGCGCAGATAAGCGACGATGGCGACGAGGTGCTCTGAGCTATACGCAGCTTCGCCGTCACTACACGCACCTCAGCTGAGACTCGAGCCCTAAGGGCTCGACCAGAAACGGCGCAATGGGGACACCACTGGTCCTTCGGACGGTCCCAGTCACCAGGCACGGCCCCAAAAACCGAAAAACGCAAGGGCCGCGTTAGTCCTTCTCTCGTACTGGCGTCGTGAAGGATGCGCACATCCAAACGCCATGGTCTGTGAGAAGACACTGCAGCCGCCGGAACACCGAGTGACAGAAGAAAGGGGCGATGGTCTGATATGTATACCGGCGAGGATGGTAGCGTCATTACGTTAACAGCGCACACTGCCCTCGAAAGGCCCGTCAGTACATGCGCCTTGTCTAACCTGCTCGATGATAATTCGCGACGCCAAGTCCAGACAAAGACACCGCCATACAGGAGCTCATAAGCGCCTGTGAGCATAAAATGGTTTACTAGGCGGCGCAACTCGCGCGCATTCCAGCCTGGCCTGCCCCTACCTTGGCCCTGCACATCAGCGACCGTATCCAGCACTCAGCTGAAATCGCCCAACATCACAACGTGACGTCCTTCAAGAAAATACACATCTAGATGTTTTAAGAATGGCTTTAGATGCAAAGAATGGTGCATAGATGCAAAGAATTCTCAGGCGAAGTGCGTTAAACGTGCAGTCGAACGCCAGCATGCGTCGAAGCGCATAGTAGGTAACATGATGGTCTCGCAAGAGGATGCGGTTTAAAACAAGAACGCCAACGCCGCTAGAATGCATGCTGGCGTACGAAAAGAAAGCATCGATGCCAAACCTACGCTTAAATTCTAACATGTCACTGAGGCGAAAAAAAATGGTTTCTTGCAGGCAGAGGATATCGCAGCCCGATGAACAAGCTAAAGCGACCACCTCGGCCTGCTTCAGAACATAGCGGAACTCCTGCACGTTAAGAGTAATGATGTTATTGGTAGTCGTTTTGGAAACGAAAAATAAAACTAGGAGCTGTGATGTCTAGGGAATACAAAACGCGCCGCGAATGGCGCCAAACCACCTCACTTTTTTTCCTTAAAGTCGGACCAGAGGAGGCACGAGGCCTCCTTGGCCGACCAGCAGAAATGTCCGTAGTCGACGCATGTGGACACTTTAAGCTCGAACTAAAAGCGACCATTTCAACATCCGAGGACAGGGTACTAGAAGTGCTGGCGCTAATCCTCGATGTAGTAAACCTCGATGACGGAGATGCCGACGGCGGCCACGGCTCCTGCCCAGGCACGATGCCAGTCTCATCAATGACGAGGTTGACTGTAGACGACGAGGACGACAAGCTGCTCTCGTCACCATCGGTCTCAGATTTGTTGGCGTTGTTGCTCAAAGCCGCGGACTGCCGCGCGGGCTCCGAGAGCGGCTTGCCCCCAGCATCAGAGACTTGCAGAGGCGCAATGGGCTCCGTAGCGGCAGGTACACTTGGAGAGTCTGAGGCTGACAGAGCAGGCAGATTTACTGTCGGCTTGCTAAGTGCATCACTGGACGCCTCACCCGCAGGCGCCGGTTCTTCCACACAGACACTCTGAGACGCAGAGGAACCACCCGTAACAGCGTCGGTGTCGGAAACGCCGGGCTCCTTGATGGCTTCATCGGCTGCCTGTGCGGCCGGCGGAGGTGCAGGTCGGGCCGCAGCCTCAGAGTACGAGGGCTTGATCGCGCATGCCACAGAAGTGTGTGGGTCAGAACAACGTCGACACGGCAGCACACAACCTTGGCTTTGGTGCCCAGAGACCCCGCAGCGGGCGCAGAACGGAGCCGTGCACTGTGCTCTGAAGTGCGCAGTCGACCCACAACGCCGACATGTACGCTGCAGGCCTTTGTAATGGCATGTCACGCGGTGGCCAGCGACCTTGATGTAGTTAGGCAAGAACGACTCGGGCTTCATTTCAATTTGGACGTACCGCGTCCCGGCTGGTGACAGTGGGACGCGACCCCATGGTGCCGCGACTTATGTGCAGCACCTTGCCATAAGGGGAAAGAGCCTTGGCAAGAGCATCACTTGGTACTCTGGCGGGCAGAAAAAGAACAGTCACCTGTGTCACCTGCGGGCTCAGCGGAACGATGGCGACGCGTTCCTTGCCGATGGTGAAGCAGGACACATCAACGTTTGCAGCCATGGCATCTTAACTCTTCATGGTTACTTGGTAATTGCGTCCACCGAAGTGCTGGACACAGTAAACTTCTCCCAATTCAACTACGGAGGCTGTCGCATCGACGACATCCTCCGGACTAGCCCCCTCACGGACAAACCAAAGGCAAAAGCCTTTGGAGGTGGCTGGCTCACCACGTTGAGGCGTCCACCAGCCGCAGTACACCCGAACAAAGGATCACGACCACAGTTCGAACACCGGCCACCGACGCAAGCTGGCGGCCGGAACACACAGCGACGACGCTGGATTGAGCAACAGAGAGGTCACGATTTCCGCATGTTTCCACACCCTCTGTGCGTAGCCCTTGCTCCAGAGATATTTATTCATTCAGGTATTCGGTAATGTTGTGGAAGTGCATCGGGCTCAAGTTTCGAATCATAGCCTTGGTTAGTTTGTCGGCCTCAGGAACGAAGTTGGGCTGTGAGGCTCACGCCACGGCGTCACTTCTTCCTGCATCATCGAAGCTTCTATTTCTTTTTTGGAAATTGGAAATAAAAGTTGGTTTGGGGGGAAAGGAAATTGCGCATTATCTGTCTCACATCTCGGCAGACACCTGAACCGCGCCGTACAGGAAGTGATAAAGGAGGAACTGAGAGAAGAAAGGAAGACATGGGTGGCGTAGGGGAGAATGCGACCACCTGGGGTTCTTTAGCGTGCACTTACATCGCGCAGCACACGGGCGCCTTTGATTCGCCTCCATCGAAACGTGGCCGCCGCGGTTGGGTTCGGACTCGGGTACTCCGGAACAGTAGCCGAGCGCACTACTCACTGAGCCACCGCGGCGGGTCTGGTCTTGGTTCCCCTTCATAATTTAGGAGTCACGGTCGTGCGAGGTCACTACCCAGGTATATGGCTTATAGGGCGTGTGTGGGGCCTTGATCGTTTACGGGGAATTTGTGAGCTATTTCTTGAAACCTGCGACTGTTTGACTACTTGGCCTTGTCGGGCTCGTTCAGGCAACGCAAAATGGCTCACGTCAGCGACGTACACAGGGTGCCGTTGAGCGAGGTGCAAAACTGGACCCAATTTTGTTGCGTCAGCTCGGCCGCGCAACACGTCTTGCTTTCCCGTTATCCGTTCGATTCGGAGATGTAGTTTCCGGCTCAAGCACTGTCTTCGACCTTTTGAGAAGGCGTTCATGGGATTCCAACAGGCGTAAGAGCCGGAGTTTTACTTCGGCCGTTTTGACCGTGCGCTGAATTGTTTGGGTGGTTTCGGTATGGACGTCGCGGAGGTACTGCATCCATCCCGCAATTCCCGTTATACCATTCCCGAGTGGGGGCTACTGCCTATACCCCTCCCAGTACGTGGATACAATTTGGAAGATTGAAGTTTTTCATTATCGGGGTAGATACTGTGGAATTGATGATGTAGTGACCGCTGCTCAGTGTTTAGTCCAGGTGCGCTCACGAGCATTCCCTTACGTTTTTGACAAAGCAATGTTCTGGAAACAGAATTCAATTATTTTACAAATATGAATGGTCATTCATCGTGGTCGTTTGGTAGAGCTCGTGTGGAAGCTAACGTGTAATCATTAGAGCTGTTGATTGAAATCTGCTCGATTTTATGTGAATGTTGTAAACCAAATTTAGTTTCACATGAAGAAATTTTTCAAATGCCCTCCACGCTGGGAACTGGTGTGAATTCGTTTTGCATCACACGATTTGCTTTGTATCGCCGCCTCCACACCGCTATAGGCCGAATATTGCGAACAGAAACGAGTATTGCTTGCGCCGTCACCTGTAGTTTAGCTTTTCGTTCAGCACATTCTTCCAAGCGTGTGCCGAGGATACGCTTACTGACCGTGCGCCTCTACTATCTATTGCCTGAAAGGGCACCGGTGACAGTGATAAGAAGGGGGCGTTACCTTGATCACCATGCTTTCACACGGCAGATGCAAGAAAGTATGCCGTCCTTAAAAGGCCGCCGATATATCAGACAGCACTCGAGACCGATCTCATGATCAAGCCTCACCTACGTTAATCCAGGCCTAAAAGACAATGTCCGAGCGCAGTCGTGGCTGAAGTATAAGGGTCGGATACCATCATTTTGTGGCCCTGCTATCTGCCCGCTATCTTATCCGAAGTTCCTTCGCAAACAGAGATCCGGGCGTGCGCAAGCAGCTCCCCTTCCGAGTGAAGTCAATTGCTACAAATAACTCGACGCCCTCTTTGGCGTACATCCATGTTGCGCTGTCAGTCCAGTCTTTTGAAGGTGACAACGTCAAACAAAGAGATTATGTGCTCATTAGCAATTACACTGAGTGGGTACCCATATGGCTACAAAAGAAAGCTTTGCATATTTGCGGAGAATTCCACCGCTGGAAAAAAAATTTCCTCATTCCCGGGGCTCAACCCAGGTTCCACCTTACGGCAAAGCATTTGCTGCCTAATCTGAGCAGGGGGGCTAGCAGACGGTGAGGCGACGCCGAATTAATCAACTCGAAGCGTCATATATGTTAAACCGTGGTCAGAGATTTAAAATCAAGGCGGAAAAAAGCCACCCGCATCCTCCAGAGTCCAGGCATGCGGATGCTGAGCAGCATGGTTACGCTACGTGGAATGCTACATACAAAGCACACCCGTAATGCTGCAAAGCAATCTGACAGTGCTGTGGTGGGCTATGCCAGGAAGACCAACATGATCGCAAAAAGATGTCCTCAATTCACGATGCAGCGTGCAGTCTGACATTACAAAGGGAGTGTTGTCCACGGGTACCCACTGGTGAAAGACGACATGCCATGCTTCTTTTTTGTTCCTTTGAATTACGCTACAGCGTTAAAAGCCTCGCTCTCCAGAAAATCTGGTGTCGGTGTTGTTAGCCGAATATCACGGGCATGGCTCTGGCAGGTGATCCCCAAAAAGCAACCTAGAAGGCAAGCGGGCCACCTGGGTCACGTGACGTTGCGGTGCAATCACAACCTGCGTACCGTGGCAGGTGTCAGTCTTATTAATGATTGGTCGCTCGAAAAGAGCAACCTGGGTATCGCAAGCCCCACCGCTGGTGGCACTTGCCATCGCAGGGCGGTGGTGCATCACTTAACCGATGCACAACTGCGCCAGGAGAGGCCTGATGAGGACTCTCAGGGATCTATGAACGTGAACTAGAGAATGACCTATTCTGCATATATGGGATTACGCTATCGCGTCATACCATTAATGCGGAGCTTAAGTGACCCCTCCAGTTTTTTTGCTGTTCTTTTTTTCTCGTGCTCTGCTTTCAATGAAAATAGTTCCTTTTTCGCGTGTTATCCCATAGCAAATAAATGTGATCTTACGACGCAGTGTAAGGAACTCCCAGAAACTCGACAGTCAGTCAATACGGAGCAAAAAAATCTACAGATATAGTTATACCTCGACCCCATCCTATGAGTCTGTCAATTATCTAAAGCCACTTTAAGTAAATACGTGTCTGCAAATAGATCTTTCACAAAAGCACACAACACAGTCATCTGTCCCAGAGTGAAACCTACATTTTATCCATCAGCACCGCCCTCCAAACTGCACGGCCCCTGTGGCCTCGGTTTTATGGAACATTTCACCACTTCCAATGATAAGCTCCTTATGGGTATATCTATTGACTAACGTTCGTGGCCGGATGCGAAGTAGCTTGGGTACAGAGACGAGTAACCTTAAGGCGACCATTATTCCGCCTCGTATGAGTCGCGCATTAGAATCACTCAAAGGCGGAACCTTTATGCTCCTGCCTCGCTATCGCTCCCCTCTGCCATTTGTGCAGTGTTCTCCCTGCACCTTTATTTGCGCCTGCTGCAGCTCGGATGCATAACGTTTTACATAGCACTCGACGTAGTCGCCTACATCATTTTCTTCCTTTTTGCATTTTTATAATGGTTAACCACTCTTAATATTAATCCTTATGATATGGAAAACATGTTGAAATGTTTTCCGCGCGGTCACTTCGCACGTGCGGACAAACCTTTCCATTTGTAGCCTGCATAGTCCGTACAGATATCATATGTTCCGCACTATAGTCATCCGCATAATATACGGGATCAACTTGAAGTCTCAAACGATTCGTGGAGAAAACATAAGCCTTCGGGTAGCGCAGTGGAGTGCATTGTTGCAGCAGAATGGCTCCCAACAGAACCCATGCGCCTTGCATGGGGAGTCCCTTTGATGTTCCGTTGGATTTATGTGGGTAGCATACTTGTTCTGGCGGCTTCGAGGAATCTGAGACGGTTGCAGGTTGGCCCTCAGTACAGTTGAGAATGCGCGCGCACTATCAATTTGATGCTGTCCAAGGCTTTCGTATCAAAATTGTGACTCAACCGTTAGTCGTACAGTGTTCCAGGTGGTGTCATATGCGCCTGTGTAGGAGGGGGGGGGGGGGGTTGCCTCAAACAACCAAACGTCTACGTCTTGCCTTCACAACATGCAAGCTCAACCAACATCATCGCCGTGCAGCGAGAGAGTGCGAACGATCGTGGTTTGGTGCACAGCTAACACGCAAGCACACAAACTAGTAGAAAAAGACCTCCATGTATGTACTGACATTGCGCGTAAACAATGCACCCCTTCACAGTAATGGTTTTAAATTCCCACGCCTAAGCAGTCTCATGTGTCTCTACCGAATCTTTATTATGCACGGAGTACAGAGGCCCATCCATAAATTTGGAACCCGCTTCTGCCGTAACTCAACTCGCATTTCGAATGATTATAATATTGTGCAAGCCCGTTAGGGCGTTGAGTAATAGAAATAAATGTTAATAGCAAACCCAAAAACGCAAGAACAACATTTAGGTTCAAAACAAAAATATTATTTGTGAACAGAATAGATCGTTAAAGAATACTCAGAAGTGCAGGTTGTCACCAAGCTCTTGAACGAAAACAGCTAAATATTAAAAAAAACGCGAAGATCGGAGAGTAAACATCGGATAAAACTGCTCAGTTATCTTTTAGATGTATCAGCTATTTTTAGTGAGATGATTTGTGATTAGATATAGACCGGATATGGTCAATGAAATGAAGGCTCCCGTTTTGTGGAAGCTGAGGTTAAAATAGAAAGTGTTGTTAAGTCACCTGGACATGCTGAAAAGTTGCTCGACTGGAAAACGATGTGGCCTTGGGTTATGGAAATATGTAAGAAAGAGGTGAACTAGAGATACTGCGCTGCTTGTCTGACTATTGGAGTACAATGTCGCGTTTGATTGGTGTCATGCTCGAATGCAAGCTGGATTAACCGAGCATCCTCATTCCGGATTAGCTCTAGAAGGAGGTTACATAAGTTTTATGAGTGGCCACTCAGGTCATGCGACTTCTCGTTACACATTACCAGAAGCTAGTTTGTGGACGTCATTTGAGAAATATCTTGATTCGCTGCGTAAGTCGCCTACATTTCGTATGTTTTGGCGCAAACGGTCTCAATGTGCGTCGATCAGGCTATGACATTAATTCCTACATTTAGTTAGGCCCCAGAATCACCTTACCGTTCTCTCTAGTTCTCTACGGTCCTCTGACAGTGTATATGAAAGAACAAGATCCAGAGGTGTGAAGCTCGCTCGCTGCCAGAACCTAGGCTGTGCTGAGCTGCAGCCCCCTCTTACAGACTTCTCTGAATTTACTCTCATATGCGATCAAATGTTATTTCGCCCATTATTAGCATATATTTCAAAATACGGGAGTTCTAAGATCTCTTTTTGAGGAAACCTTATCATAAATCAATGAGTGAGGAATAGCTGCTACTTATAACTACACTTTTTTATATAACTTTGTTTTTGGTCTATGCGGATTTAACGTCCCAAAGTGACTCAGCCTATGAGGGGCGCCGTAGTGAAGGGCTCCGGAAATTTGGACCACTTGTGGTTCTTTAATGCGCAGTGACATCGCACGGTACACGGGCTTCTAGAATTTCGCCTCCATCGACCTTCGACAGCCGCGGCAGGGATCGAGCCCGCGTCTTTCGGGACGGCAGCCGAGTCCCATAACCACTGACCCACCGCGGCAGTACTATTTTATAAACTATATTGATATAAAAAAGTGAAACTGTAAAGTTGAGGCCCAGAGAGCCGGCATGCACTCCAAATACACTTCTCCACACATGTAAGTCAGGGCAAGTTTAAGAGAAGAAAAAAAGGCTTATACAACCTATTTTGGATTGTCCATCAACTACGCCAAGAATAAAAGTCAGGCAAACATTTCTAAAACTCAAGAAAGGCTCTTGCCAGTAAGTGCTTTGCAATTTAGGCCCCAGATTTTTCTGCCGTCCTTTTAGACTTCCCTGCCACCACCATTCGACGCAAGCGCGTCCAAGCATCGACGCTGGGCCGCATTCGTCGCATTACTTGATCCGGCCCGTTTCTGATATCGAGCCTGCAGCCGTCCAAGGCCCAATGATACGACTTTAATCTTAATCACGCCCGAAAGAAAAGAGGATTGATACAAATCATTTGCGCTCACTTATCCGTGGCCGAGGTTCGCACGCCCCGTTTATCGCCTCACCTTCGGCGCAGCAACCTTGACACTTACCTTATGACCCGCGTTCGATATCGCAACTTATCATGTCGTCGCAAAGGGCACAATTTGCTCTTCAATTTGCTTTTGACGAAATCCGAGAGCCTGGTTCTCCTTCTCTCCGCTTCATCGTCCTTCTCGCCAGCTCCAGGTATTTGATAAATGCAGCTGCGTCAATTCCGAGTCACGTGCATAAGATAAGCCACTCTATTTAACTTCCCTGCCCAGGGGTTCACCGTAGTCAAGCACAAGCTGCGAGCACTCCCTACTCACTAGCATCCTTAACCTCCTTGACATCCCAGCTTAAGATTGACGCCCCTGGCCGTCCGAAGTAGAGACTGCACCCGCACGCCACAGCGGCACTGGCATCTTTGGGGCTTGCGCTCGTCCTTGGAGAGTTCCGCCCCTGATCTTGATCCGCATAGTTCCCAAGGAATCTTGTGAGTATCAAAGTGGTCACAAAATTATAATTACCACAGCTGTCAACCTTACATTGAAGACAAAAAAGGTGTAATCGAAATAGTGATGAATTTGACTGCAGAAGAGAAATCATACTAATGTCTACCGTCCAGCTGCAGAATTCGAAAAAAGTGGTAGGCTTTTAACGTAGTTAAACCGAGTAGACTTGCGAAAGCATGCGTTTAGCCTGGTTGGCTCATTGCTGGGTCCACTGCACTTCTGGCGACGATATTAGACTCAGGTTAAGCCCTGATCGAGGTTAAGCTGACCTGATCTGTTCGTGCCGCACATGGAAGTCGATGAAGACGACGATATGCAATGCACAGTGCGAGAGTGTGTTGCAATGTAACCCGATGTGTGATCAACTCTGGGTAGTACTCTGATGCAGTGGCCAGAGAAGTTGATCTTTGTGAAATGCCGCGGGTTCGTAACACTGTCGCGTCAATATTTATTTTATTTCTGGTTTGGCCAAAGTCAATCTCAAGGTCTCCCTCCCATTGGCTAGACCTGGAGCGAAGCTTGTTCGAACTTTACGAGCTTCTTCCCATTTGCTGCAGCTCGCGGGGCGCTTCTCCGAATTAATCAGTTACTGCAAGACTTCACACAAGATTCTTGGTTGGCGCCGTGTTATGTAGTGCTTTGGCAGCAAAATAATCTTCTCGTATCACTTGTAATGAAGCTTCCCGAGGAGCAAGTGGACTCAATTCTGAATAAGTGGTTTTCATTTGCTAATTGGGTAACATTTAGCGCTATATATAGATAAACGCGTACTCCCTACTTTCGGTCTGCTTTCTTTCGCTTAACTGTATTTTTGAACCCGATATTCAATAAAGGTCATTAATGGAAAAGCGTTCTTAAGACCTACGCTGTGTTTAGCTGTTATATGCAATCTAAAATTTACATTAAGCCGCAATGAGGTTGGCAACGAATTACTGTTCAATTTTAACTCATTGTCGTATGTTTAGCAGTTTTCCTCGGATAATCCAGTGCAGTAATTTTCATGGACCAGACCATAGCATAGTCCATAATGAGAGGAACAAGACTGGTTAAACTATTGCGTGGTAACTAAGCAGTCTATTCTAATTCTAATAGTTTTTTAATTTATATTGTTAATTGGATGCCGCAAGCCTCGTTTTTTCAGAGATCATTCTTTGCGAGGCTGTCTGCAATGCACGCAGACCTGATGCTGTAAGAATTCGCCTTTTGTCCATGGGTGGTTCGTTTTCTTCCCTGAATTTTGTTATCAGAGGTTGTTTGTAAACTCGGGCTGTGAGAACTACGCAAAGCGGGTCACAATGATAGACCACCGTGAGTGCTCATACAGCTACGTTAAGTGATACGCCTAAGAAATGGGGCTTCTGAGACCCTGCTTTTTTTCTTCAGGGCAATCCGGAAAAGTAATAGATACCGGAAGCCTGGTATCCGGAGAGACGGCTCTTTGACAGGCTGTCTAATTCGCACGTCAATCTGCTGTTGTCTGAGTTTACTTAGCCATTTTTGTTTTTCTTGAGTCATTCTCAGTCCGGC
The DNA here is from genome assembly GCA_030143305.2 of Amblyomma americanum. NCBI lineage: Eukaryota > Metazoa > Arthropoda > Arachnida > Ixodida > Ixodidae > Amblyomma > Amblyomma americanum. The sequence continues at coordinate 47,368 of JARKHS020027990.1, forward strand.
GTCTCTCTCCTCTCACCTACAAAGGAAGAAGAGGAGACGAGAAGGTAAAGGTTGGGAGGTGGTTTGTGAGAACGGGAAAATTCCTCTAAACACCATCTGCCACGCTTGGCAGCTGAAGACCTCACACAGGCGCAGACGCCGGACAGTTTCCCCTTTCATGACCCGCTTAATGCTGTCGCATTAAAAACACCAATGGGTGGTCACAGGATGGGATGCTACCACTCTGCGTTTGCAGTATGAGTCGTACATTTCACTTTTACGTTGATCACCTATACATCGATCACCTATCAACTGCATTCTTCGAGCTTGACTTTGCTGTCTCTTTCTCACTCACATGCGGGGTACGCTTCCTGAGGACGGGGTTGGGTGAGGGTGTACGAAGATGGGTGGGTGCTTGGTGACGCTTCGGAGAGCAGTGTGAAGAGGTGGGTGGGTGCTCTCACTCTTTTGCTGTGAGCTCGGCTGCTACTTCACACGATCCACGCCGTTAAGTGGAGGGAAGATGGAAGGGAGGCTTTCTGAAGGGGGAAGTGGGCGGAGGGTGCAGAAGGTGGGTGGATGGTAGGCGCCGCTTCCGAAGGGTGAACATAAATGCGTGGTGGCTGGCGCTTCAGCAGTGTTGCGCCTCTTCTCGCCCATCGCAGAAAATCTGTTAGCTCGTTTTTAAAAGCACACATATGAATTTCATCGCATGTTGGGCTTTCCCTCTTCTGATTACAGTGTTAAAAGGAGCGCATTTCGGTTCGACTCCTCAATTTCAAGGCAGAGCTCAACTAGTTTGGGCACGCTTTTGCGGAGTGGGCTGGTATGAATGATCGTGTTTCGTGAGCACTCCAGTCGCATCTATGCATTTATATATTGTTTTCGCAAGTTCAGTCAGTCGGGGACCAGCGTGTTGTTAGGCTTCTCTTTACGTTTCCAGCCAGAAATCCTTCTTTGGGTCCGTTATTACCTATTGACAGTTTCAATCTATCAATAATTCTACACGGCGCCTACAACGAATGGACATATTGTGATCAGATTCGAATATGACTTTCTAGATGCAAAACCTCTCATGTATAGACGCGTGCACGTTTCTCTCCCTGAGGAGCAGGAAAAGAGGCCAAGTTCACGACAAGGCTTAGCCACTCGTGTGCTGTGGAAGGAAAGGCGAGTCTATATAGAACATAATTCAAGCCCCCCTCCCTGTTGCCCATTACGGAGGGGAGGGGGGTTCTACCCACATGAGTGGTGCGCCCCGCAAGTACCTTCGCTAGAACCCAGACGCTCCAACCTCTAGCTATGCGATGGCAGGTGATGTTTCAAAACTCTCGTTCTCCACTCAATACTGTATTTGTTTTCGCGCTGCGGTCGCATTCGGCACTAAAAACATCATTTCCGGCTGCACACAAGTTACCGGCCAAAGCAGTGCCTTCCGTGGTCATGAAAGCCTCCATCTCTCTTCCGCTGGCTGTGCAGGCAACAGAGCTTTCATCAGGAACATGGCACCGACGGCGGAGACAGACTGCCGCTACACACTCACCGGATTCGGCGAGTTTCTCGAATGGCGCACCTTACGGTTCGTGGAGCCGATGCCCAAGATTCGAGTGTGCCGGCTTTGCGGAGTCGTCGCCTCGGTGGGGAAGCTGCTGCCCTGCACGCATGTCCTGTGCGAGACTTGCAAAGACCAGGCGGCCGACAGGGGACTCCAGTGTCCCATAGATGGCACCACGTTCGTCGCCGAAGACGTTCAGGAGATGCCGTTCACCCGGCGCGAGCTAGGCGAACGCCACGTGCACTGCCTCAACGACGCCGGGAGCGGTGCCACCGGCTGCCCCTTCGTCGGAAAACTGTCCTCGCTGGAGGAGCACTTCATCGCCCACTGCGTCTACGGGACGGTGCGCTGCTCCAAGTGCCGGGGAAGTGTGCTCCGCAAGGACCTGGTCGAGCACTACGTTAACTGCACCGCCGATGAGAAGTCACGGTGAGACGACTGACTTTCCTTGCCCGCCTTTCATGGTCTCCGACTCGTTTCTGTTTGCGCTTTTTTACCACGTTAGTGTAGCAACAACACAATACCTGTGGACGTCTAGTCAACATCCATGATAGCTTGGAATATAAAAGCTCGCAGAGCACATTTTGTTGTAACCACATCGTTGTGTCATGAAAGGAATCTCACTTCTTAACGGGACACACAAAGGGGGTCTCAATAAAGGTGCGATATCTCTGGGATGTTAAAAGACGACGGTTCATAATTATCTCCCCGCAAGAATTATTTTATTGCGTTCTGTGGAACCAGAGTTACATGCACACAAAATTTGAACTTCCGCATCTTCCCTCCTTTCCGTCTCCTCTTGCATGCAAAATAGGCGGCGCTCCTCCGCCGGCTCCCCTCATTCGGCCCCGACCCTACCTCCGAAGGCTGTGGAGCGCGCGGAGTGGCCGCGGCCGCGGTGGCGCGTGACGTCTGAAAGAATTTGGCGCTGTGAACCAATGATTACCCCCGGCTGCTGACGTCATTTGCAAGGCGTAACGTCGTCTGCCAAGTTTTACCGCATGCTAAAGCCCGGCACCGCGCGTCGCCGCGAGGTGCGAAAGCGGGTATATTTCTAAATTTATTGTAAATTTCCCGCTCGCTTTTGATGTCTCGTACGCGGTATGAGCGCTCGGTGGCCTGTATTGTGCAAACATTTTAAAGCCAAGCTCAAACACCCTTTTCTGTGGCCCATTAATGACGAAATAGGGCAAGAGCGGGGATATAGCCACCATCTAATGTTTGCATAATTAATAAAACAAAGCAAAAATATAAGCATTGTGGGAGTGTATTCCTATCGCAGGAACGTGTTAGTCATTAACAGCGTTCAAAAGGGGCACTTCAGTTTCCATGCGCAGTCAAAAAAAAAATTGGAGGACGCTTAAGCTTCGCCTTTAAGAGTGGAACGTGACACATCGTTCTCGACAAACCCGATGCCACGAACGCCAGCACAGCTTCCGCGCCGAACGAACGGGCAGCAAGCCGCAAGCTTCGTGGTGAACGCGCTTTGGATGTGCGCTGCGTTGTTCGCCGCTCACCGCGTGATTCCTGCGTTTCCGCACGGCCCCACTGCGCCCGAACGAGACGAGCGGGAGGCGCTGCCGTCGCGCGCTATATGTTGGGGCAGTGGCGAAGATTGCGGGGAGGAGGAGGAGTGCGAGGAGGAGGATTTTTCGCCCACGACCAACGCCGCTGACGCCGACACTGGCTTTTCTGCTACACGAGCTCCTTACGCTGTCGTGTTAAAATGAGTTTGCAAAACCAGCCCCGATATAGCCGGTTTACTCCGACTATATTAGCCTGTCGTCCTACTTCGCTAAAACCCTTTTCTATGCCAGTACGTTCCATATCTAGGGTGCAGTTTTAATGCACGCATGTTGTTCTCATTTTCTCTTAACAACTCTGCAGTCCCGCCGATTCTGCACCGAATGGCAAGGTGACTGTCGACGCTGCCGATGCCGGTCGCCTGGCCACAACGTTGAGGGACATTCAGCACGGCCTCAAAAACGCGGTGGAAGGCACCCCCAGGGCCGACATGAGGCTGGGCTCGCTGCAGAAAAAGGCCAGCTCGGTGGAAGACCTCCTCGAAGTGCTGGATCCGAAAGGAAGTTCACCTGAAGCGTCACAACACAGCAGTAGGCGCAACTCGGCAGCAGGTGCGCACCCTTGCTCTTACGCGACATCAAAGCGTTCTATGACAAATGACCAAAGTGCAGTTTTAGGGGTTATTACCCTCATGTAGATATGTCTAGAGTTTCGGGAAATAGTTTACATAAGCTGTGACCAAGCTTAGCCATTTTCAGCCAGTTTACCTGTCCGCCGCCTGCACTATAGACACCACGTAACTGAAAGGGAATATATTCATAAGTAATTATGAGTTAACTGGAGGGACCAGTAAGCCGCTGCGCCACCACGTTGATACCCAAGGACTATTCTTCCAACGCGCTGCAAGTCCTGACTTGTGAAGCGGTTCATGCGCTCACACTCCGTAGTTGTGACTGTTATAGTAAACCTATAGTGATACGCACTGAACACTCACAACTGCAGCGGCAATTTCGAAGTATCTTACGGAAACTAAGCACATCTGTCCACTTATTCAGGCTTCACGCGTTCAGCTTGTTTTCGTTCTAAAGTTTGCCGCATACGTGTCAGCTTCTGCTTTTGCTCGTTTTAGTGCACTACATGGTTTTACCGATACGTTCAAATATACATATCTCCGAACAAAATTTCGCCCAAAAGAGTGCACACCCCTGTCCTGCTGATTCCTGATGAATTTATTTCAAGCCAAACGGTGATTGTGATGCCAAAAATTTTGGCACGAAGCGACCTTGTACACTAACAGACATAAGTGGGTCTGTTGAGATTGTTACGCTTGCAAATTGTACACTTCAGCTCACAATCCGAGTGCAGCCGTGGATAGCAACCACACCTCAACCATGTTCCACTTTAGTTTCCACTTAGAGTCGCCTCTAACGATAAATCACAAAGTAATGTATCCGGAAACGACATATAAAGTTCAGCTAGCTAGTAATCATTGGTAACGGAACAGCAACAATGTTCAGAGTGAACAGGCACAGGCTATAGGCAACAGCTTTCGTGTCGAGGTCTTTCAATACGCCTGTATCTCTTTGGGCTCTATGTTAGTGTCATATATATCTGAAAGACTGCAGCCTGATACTGCATGTGTCAAGTCTCAACCGTTTTCTAGCATGCGCCTTGTCAATTGGACCGCTGTTTGGATCCGTCTTAGACAATGCACAATCAAGGACACAAAGAACTTGCATTATCACGCCTGCACGGTGGTTAGGTTACCAGTCATTCCCTGCGTGTCGCTCGCCTACTGAGAACTCTATCCCGGGAATGGCACACAATGTACACTTATATCAATTGGAACGTTTTTTCCAGTCACTTCGGTTGCAAAGGACCTAGACGTTTAACTGGAGAAATGGCGCTTACTTTAAAATAAAAAAAGTAGTCTCGCAAGACAAAATCGGGAAACTGTATTTTAATTCTTTGCATATTTCTTGTTTCCATTTCATAGTCCAGGAGTGAGGAGGTACAGGTAAGCAAGCGGCCGTAAACAAGCGGCTTCTCAGCCCTCAAACCCCGTCGACATAGGAACAGCGGCACGTAGTCACATGATTTACAAGTGAAACGCAAAATTAAATCAAAACGGAAACAATACACAAGTCACAAACCGGGTGACGTGAACAGGATAAAACACATTACGAGAAAATTTCATAAGCATAATAAATAGTAAATGGGAAAATAAAAATATGACATGCAGTAGAAAACCATGTATTTTAAATATGTAGAAAAGTTCATATGTAGCGCTTGATGTGTTCGACGCAGACGATAGTCTAGAATATTTTGAAGCGAATATACCATTAGTGGGCAATGAGGTATGGTATTGTGTCAATACCTTCGTTATGGAGGGTGTTAAGCAGCCTTGGCAGTGTACTTTTTAACATTTGTGAACCACAGTGGGTCCGAGATTGAAGCATATCCAAAATCTCGATTATCTAGCGTGGTACCAGGAAATGTTTTCCTCTGAGGGTGTGTATTGGCTATATCTGGAGTAAGTTTTATTTCCTAAATAAGTTAGCAATGTTGTCAGTGTACGGAACATTTGCTATTACGTGTATTATCTTTTTATTCATTAGAAGTAGCTAGCTTATTCAGGTTTGAATTCCTCGTTGTGCCACGAACAGGATGGTGATAATTCATCTTGGGAAAGAACAAAGCAATTAGGAATAACACCAGCTAAAGTTGTGTCCTTCCTTCATCCTTCTCGAAAAACTAGACTTACTTTGGTACGAAGCCTATAGTAATTGCCTTAAAATCGAGTCAAACATTAAGATTTGGCCCCAACAAACCATGAGCATGATTTGGTTTATGAATTTGGCCGTGGCATTTTCTTTTCACAGCGTCCTCCAAGACCTTAATGTTTTGTGGTATTGACTCCATGCGCAAGAGCCAGGACAACCTGCTTCTACCCCTCGATGGGGCCTGCACACTCGCCAACTACACGTTCACGCTGCAATGCAAGTTCGAGAAGAGCTGGTGCAAGCTGTCTGCTGTGTCGTTCCTGTTCACTTTATGCGTCGGTGATAGGGACGACTTCGTGGAGTGGCCGTTCGCCAAGCAGGTCCATATCAGCATCCTCCACCCGACAAAGGAAGGCCGGGACATCCAGGTACCCTTCAAGATATGTCCAGAGAAGAACGCGGTGTGCCTGAAGAGGCCCCAAAGTGGCGTGCTACAGAAAGGAATAATTTCGGAGAAGATCAGCTGGAAGTACATTGAGAAAAAAGAACTCTTCTCCAAGGACTCCCTCATTGTTTACGTGGAGCTCGAATGAGCCACTGACTTCTTAGCACATGCTGCAAACGTTTCACCCCGTCCTCTGTCTCTACTGCATGGTTTCTGCTTATACTCTAGCTCCCTGCTTAGAGTAGACATTTTAGACATAAAGATCAGCGACGTTTTCTAATTTGCCCACCTTGTTATTCCCACTGATGCATCCTAATTAAATGCGTACAAGTTTTTCTGGAAGGATAAAGTCAAATGCTTAGTTAGAAGTTGGCTCGGGAGCACGGCATTCTATCCTCGGCATCTGATCAGATTCGCGACGATTTCAGTATGTGCACGTGTGTTCCCAGTTTTCTTGGGCCGGACTAGGACCAGCCATGACTGCCGCTCCTTACAACCAATGTTGGAAGAGAGGTATAAGTTATATTACTCATGGCGTGCTAATATTTTTATATTTTACTCTTCCATCCGAAACAAGGCCGTTTTCTTCGGCTAATAACGACGAATTCTTGCTATGTTCATTCATCTGCTTGCCTGAAATAAATTTTTTTTCGAATAAGCGCTCGTCTCAGACCTTCTGCTTTTGCATCGGTTTTATTTCGTCCTATGTCTTATGATTTGCATCACAGCTTCGATATTGCAAGGCGCAATGACTTATTCTTGGACTAAGATTAAATAGTGAAGTGCTCTGCTTCGGCTGCATCTATGCTTAGCTTGGACAGGAGCTCAATTTACTTTCAACAAGTAAGAAAGGTTGCAAATACTGCTACTGTTTGAAACAGGACTGAAATTTCTTGCCAATGTCACACAGACAAGTCGCACCAGGCGTCATGCGTCTTATGTTACAGAAACATGAACAGGTAAAAGATATAGGCGTGAACAAAAGTGGACAGATCACTTCACAGTTTTTATACCCTGAGGCAATAAACATCGCTTCAAAAAAAAAAAGTGGACAGATCACATGCATTGGGCCCGTCACAGTCTTTATGCGGGACACTTTTGCTTAACAGAAGTACGCGGCCAGAAGGCCAGAATATCACGGCGAGCACACTGGGCATATCTCAAAAAAAGCTGCAGCGCTGTCAGACAGCGCTGACTCTCGCGGTTTCCTTGATCCCTTCTCGTTAGAACTGATGCTTGGGCGAGTTGGAGTGCCATTTCAAAAAGTACAGAGCACACACTTTGGTCAGGGACGAAAAGAAAGACACACGAGGTCGGGCGCTGACTTGCAACCAACAAAATCTTTATTGCTGGGAACGAGGAAATATATTTGTGAGCCTCAAACCAACAAAAAGAAAAACATACTACCGATTCGTGCTGGTTCATAAAAAAAAACCAATCGAGCATTGTACACGGCAACACATCATCACTTCCCTGCGGCTAGAAACCCCAATTCTTTTGCTGACAATGCCATGTAGGGGCCGCTAACACATGCTTTTTAATTAGACCATGCAATGTGGGCGGCTTTATTATTTTCACGCGTGGGCTTATTCCTATGCCTCCTTAATACCTTTGTTGGTTGTGCGAACGAGTCGAGAAGCAGTAAGCCATTGCTTCCGCTTACGCCGTTGCATTGAAAGCTGGCAAACCTGTCGCGGTTATGTCATGCTATAAAAATGCGCTAAGCAAATCCTGTATTCACTCTATGCAAGATAGTTTCAGTCACCAAACCGGTCGGCTTGTGAAGGCGGGGTATCTCAAGCAACTGCTCGTGTCTGTATCTGAAGCAACCCAAAGTAGGTTAAGCACATACAACAAAGGAGGAACTGGCAGAACCAATCAAGAGAGAAGAAAAGACAACAGCTGTTTAATACACTCGTCATTTCTTTCACAGACTAAAAAAATTAGGCAACCAAGACTCACGTCAGAGTTGTTTTTTCGGCTTCCGAAAAGCTTGAAATGATGTCTAGAAAAGTTATTACCGAACTCATTCCACAAGTTTTCGCCACAAAGCACCAGAATTAGTTCATTGCATCTCAGGAAGGTGTCGTCTATGCCATTTCATTATCCTGCGGCAAGCAATACGTGTGCCAAATAGGAAAGCAATACCTGTGAGATACTGTGAAAGGGCCTCTCGGCATGCATTGCAGAGATTTCTGAAGTAAGCCTGGCCACCCACGCTCCACAAAAACAAAGGTTTGAAGGAGGCACATTTAAGTAAGGCGTGAAATGACTAAAGCCGCATACATTGTATGGTACAAAAACTCATGTGTTAGCAGCCGCTCCACAGCACTGTCTGCAAAAGAACTGGAGTTTTTTGCGGTGTGTTGTCTTGTACATGAGTTCGGTTGTTCCTCTGTATAAAGGAGCCTGAATCATCATTGTGTTTTTCTTCTTGTTGTTTGGCGCCTCACTTATGTATTTCCTCGTTCCAAGCTATAAAACTTTTGATGTAAGTCAGCGCCCGTTTATATGTGCACCTCTTTTTGTCGTTGTCCAAAGTACACGCAGTATTTTTTGAAATTACTACCCGCTTTGTTCACGCCTGTACACTGGACCTTTACCTGCTGAGGATGACGCTACGAAGGATCGCCGGTCATTTCGTATCTGGAGCGCCGAGTGGGTTGTGCCATGGTCACCAATCTCTACAGGGGAAGAATCTCAATCTCTGAAACGTCTGAGATCGTTAGAGAAGAGAAGTGAGAACAAGCTGCTCCAACCCGCTTCTTAATAAAGGCAATCACATTTTCTCCTAGGTATAGGCTCTTTGGGAGACTGCGAGGTTACTAATGCTCCGCTCGTGATTCATGAAACGCATAGAAAACGAATCAAGAAGCACCGTTTACTGTGCCTTGAGTGCACTCCATCATTAGCCAGGCCTGCTCGTCAAGCCATATTGCAAGAAAAACAGAAATTATTTGATATAAACATCTTCAAGCCTTTTGAAGTCATGGAGGCAGGCACCCTTGCCAGAATCTAAACTAACAGGTTGCTTTGAAGGTGTCTTCTTTTGCTTCGTACAGGAAGGTGCAGTCTTTCCCAGGCTCTGGAACAATGTCTTGTGCCATACGCACTGACTGAGCATTATTTTCTTGTACAATTTCAGAGGCAAAGCGACCGACTTCAATTTAATGCCTGTTGCAAAACCCTTCTGTTCTGATAACGACGCGTATAAGAAAAAGACAACTAAATATTTCCACTTAAACAAAAATGTTTGCAAACGTGAAAAATATAGTCACGAGACCGGATATTATGGATGTCACTGCATGCATTTGTGGCAGCAGTACACTCCATCACGAAGTCCTTGATCTGCCAAATGCTACGACAAACCCTTGTAACTACATTACTGCGGTCCATAGCGGAGGAAAGAAATTTTCGCAGCTTTCTACAGAGTGTAAAACGCTCATGACTTTTGCTCGATGTCATACGTCATAAATTCGCGCTCTGTGAAGAATAATAGACCCATGTGTGGAACGTACAGGAGATTTACGATGGCTCGTTTTCGATTCGGGAAGTAAACGCTTGTGGCTTTCCAAGCACGTGTGCCCTTAAAGCACGTTTCCGGAAACTCAGGACATGTCTGGCTAGCCCAGCAACCTTCATTAACTGACTGAAAGCCTTGTGAACACCAGCAGTGTCAAATGGAAAGGAGGAACCCAAGCAGCAGAGGTCACCGGCCCAATATTACAACAGGATGGTCCCATCCTGGTCCTTTGTAGGGCCAGCTTTGCCAATACAGTTCCTATGTTGGGCCTATTACTTGTGCTGCTTGGGAAGCGCCCTTCAACTTCAGAGGGCATGCCCTGGATCCAGAACCCTCTTTTCTTTTTCACTGGTAAGGTCAGTCAAAATCAAGAATCTTTTTTGAGATTTTGACAAAGCCTTAGCCCCGAAGTCAAGAAGAACTATCTGGGAAAAAAAGGGAATTATGTTAATCGGAACTGCTTTGTTCGCCTTATCACGTGAACCACTGATGCGCACAGTCTATGCATCTCTTGGGCGCCAAAGTTTAGCGTTCATTGCGGTAAAAGCACCGCAAAAATGCATATAAATATCGAAAGTGTCATAAAGTTTCGCACGGAACTTTATCCGCTGTTTGTCTCAGATTTCATAAGAGAAGAGAAATGCATCAAACAGAAGGCCGATACAAAAGACAAAGAAGCTCATATTTCCCTCACGGGAGATCTATAAGTGTACGTGAAGTTGCAGACGGCAGTGAGATTTATAGAATTTTTCATGAAAGTAGAACAAAATGCATATATGGGCTGACCACTCCAAAGGATAAATATTCTGATAACAACCTCACGACACCTGTATGGTGTCTGCGAAGTTATAACCATAGCGTTATCTGAGATTTATTGCATATTTCGTCAAAACACAATGAAAATATTAAGCTAGCCACTGCAATTAAAACCACGGTGAGAACGCCCTAACGAGAGATGAAGGGCGTCTGGCCATGTAGTTAAAGCCGGCATTGTTCTCTGAGATTCATTGCGCGAGCAGAGATTGGGAATGCGAAAGTGTATAAGGCACAGCAAAGAGCATACGTGTTGATAACGCCCTCATGAGAGATAGATTGTATTTCTTAAGACCCGTCCAAGGTGTTAAGTGACATTTAACACGCGTCTTCCAGTAATAGAAGAGAAATGCATATATAAGCCGGACAATATGACAATAACGAACTCACGACAGACCGAACGTTTCTGCTATGTTGCGACTTGGACCTTATCGTAAAATATCTGTCTGAGTAGCCCTACTTGAACTCAAATTTCCGTGGCCAACACAGTTGCGTGACGAAACAATGAGGTGTGCGCTCGTTTGCAGACGGCACCTCGACGGAATTATCTCCGCCTGTTTGTCTTTTTCAGGTACTCGAGCTCTTCATGATACCTGCTCTTCTTGATAATAATTGCATCAATAAAAGGACGGTGTTGCGAAAAGAGAAACGAGATATAATAGAATCCTTTTTACCGCGCGTCAGTGTCAAAGCGACGTGAGTCGCAAGTTTCTTCAGCTGAAGCGATCGAGTTTTGTACTGAAATAACCGCACTCCGAAAATTTCAATTTATTTTTTGCGCCAGGTTTGTTGAAGCTAGGGACTTGAATTGTTGCTCTTTTGTGCAAATTTCGGCAACTGCTGTGTGTTAATGCTAACATAAAAATAAAGCTCGTTTTACTTTTCATATTTTGTTCTTTCGCACTACATAAGCCGCCAGCGCGAACGAACCGTCCTTTATTCAACTCCAAGCTGACAGCACCGTGCCGAATCATTGCATGGGCAGCCGAAACGTGCGCTGATATTCTAAATCCAGGAAAATGCCCGCCAATAGCCGCGTTTACATGAATGCAACAAGTCGAAAAATTGAAATGAAAATAAAAATTGTTTTTGGGGGAAGGAAATGGCACAGCATCTGTCTCACTCTATCGGCGGACACCTGAACCGCACCGTAAGGGAAGGGATAAAGCAGGGAGTGAAAGAAGAACGGAAGAAAGAGGTGCCGTAGTGGAGGGCTCCGGAATAATTTTTACCACCTGGGGATCTTTAACGTGCACTGACATCGCACACCAGCACACGGGCCCCTTAGCGTTTCGCCTCCATCGAAACGCAGCCGCCGTCTCCAGTTCCTTTTTTGACGGGAGGTGCAATTACGTCGAGAAAGAAAGTACAGGACGACTAAAGCCTTTCCTTCCGAAAACCTTCTCTTTCCCTCCAAAATGGGTACTGGAATCGACTTCTCTCGCATTCGTCTAAAAACGCAGCTACCGGCTGTCATCGTTTCGTAATGCGATTTTAGCCTCATGCAGTTTGAGCAGGCGAGAAATCTTCGCGCTGGGTGGGCAGCCTGCCTAGTCCAGGGAGCCATCGACCTCCTAGGTGCGGTCGAGCTGACTACGTTGGTCATCTATACGCTGGGCTTGACAACTGAGCTCTCCCACTCCTGTTGGGTTACGTCTTTGGCGCCGATGGTTTCATGCATTCCAACATCTTTTGTGGTAGGTTGTTTGGTACTTTATAGAATATGTATTCACAGGGCAAGAAAAAAATATGCACAGGTGGTCACACGACGTGATACGGCAAGTCTGCGCTAGTAGTATTGGCGGTAGATTTCACTTTTAAGATTGGTCGCCTTCCCATTGCGTCCTAGAATTTGAGTTCGCCGTCCCATTTTTCTTTCTGCTGCTGCCTGGCCTTCTGGTGGGTTGAGTTTGGTGGTAGGTAGCGTGAGATGTGGGTGTCTCTTAAGGGTTCAGTGGGTGCAGCTTCTAGATGCTGGAGGTGGGTGGAGGCCCGTAGGTTGGAGGTCCATTTTTGCCATGGGCGCAGCCCTTGGGGTATGCTGCAGAGGAGGCTACTTTCAGGCCCGGAATATGACCCGATCTGCCTATATCAGCTATAGGAGCGGTGTGTGGAAGTGGCTTCACAAGCGCACGACTACAGAGTCTACGGCTTTTCATCGAAAGAGGACTACACTGATCAGTAAGTAAAATGCCGTATTTAAGGAGTTGCAGAGGTTTACAGTCGATCCCGGATATATCGAAGCCTGATATTTCGAATTAGGGAATATATCGAACACACAGACTATCCTCTTCGAAATCCTGTGTAATAGATAGTCTAGGAATGTTGCGCAGTATTTCGAACTCTGATTTCTTCGGTCGTTCAATATATCTAACCACGCGCCCCACACCTGGAAGTGGCGCTTCTCCCAATGACCCTCTTCTACCACTTTTCTCGCGAGGATATGGGTCGGCTGGCGGCTTCTGGTGGCTGCTTGCACAACCCTGGAGCGATGAAACCTTGCGGCGAGGTGAGTGTGGGGTGTGCTTCAGGGGGGCCTTCGCTAGTCTTGTATTCATTTTCCATGCCACGTCGCTGTCACGCGGTGAAGCTAACCTAGCTAACTAAATCCCAGCAGCGACCCTCGCATGGCGTGCTCTACTTTCTTCGCTGCCGAAAGAATTGCGGAAACCAAGTGCGCCTCAGTTTTAATGACCAGTTATTCTGGTTAATGTGCAGTGGTACCAAGATTAGGCACCCTATGATAGGCGATGGCTGGTTCCAAAGAACCGCTCGCTGCGACCTCCACGCAGTGCAGGTTAAGCCTAACGGCGCCTAGCGAGTGATTCGTTGCCTGCACATTTATAGGCGGCACGTTGCTGTTAGCAGAAAATAGAGCCACTCCCCACCTACAATGAAGCAACCAGGTCGCTGCAAGAAGCGCGTAACTAGCGATTTTAGCAAAGCGCTGGAAATTTTACGTGTGGCTTTATCCGGGAAAAGTTTATCGCGTAGCTACAATCACGGACAACCAACAAAGCCCGGTCATCGCACCTTTAGCGTAGCTATAGCGGGGGCACAACGTTTTCTTGGTTCTTGGTTGCAGTTTAGTTTACCTCCTGTTGTCATTTTTCATATATCAAATTATCGATATATCGAACTATTTCGTGGTCTACTTCGATTTCGATATATCCAGGTGATAAAATGAGAGCGGGAACCTGTTGAGCAGTCACTGCGACGAAGGTGTAGTGATTAGAATGTCTGCCGAGTTATACCGTGACGATGCAGCTGGCGCAAGTCAGCGCGTGGAAGATAGACAGATGCAGTGTTTGCTCGGAACTGAGCAGAATGAATAGCTTCGATGATGCGTATGGTCAGCGACAGATGTGACCATACGCGCGAGTCGAAACCAGCGCTACGGAAAACAATAAGGAATTCTTGAATGCCCTTGAAACGTTGGCGGGTATCTTGCCAGTGGTCCAGACTGAGGTCGTCCTGGCTGTGGTCTTCATCGGCGGGGTCAAAGCAGTAGGCTGCTGCACTCGTTTGCGCACCGAAATAATTGAGGCAGACAGAAACGACACGATTCACTGTCTTGCAAACTTGGTAAGAAGAAAACCTGAACAGGACACTCCAGCCGCCTGATCGGAAGAAAATCGTAAAATCGCCCAATCGTAAACTGCTTGCCCTTAATATTAATTTAAATTACCGGTTCATGTTACTGTTGAAATATTGAGGTCTCATTGGTGTTTCCGAGTTGGATGCCAGAAATTTTCGCTCGTGGAATAAAACAAATCGAGTAGGATTGTTTTTCACTTATGGAGAACGGAAACCATAGCTCCAATTACGAGTGGTTGGTGACTTCGGGTGATATCCTACTTCTCGTATCCTTAATGCCATCAAAAGGGCATGGCCTAAAAGCGCCGCACTTCCCCTAAAATTCAACACAGCCTCGGTGAGAAAGTTTACGGCGGCAGTATTTTAAGCTTAACGGTGGTGTTCCGGCGACTGATTAGCGATCCGCGAAAATAACGATGATGCCCATGTGCTGATTCCATTGTTCGGGGATATCAATGAGTCGTCCGATCAAATTTATGTATTAATCAATTACATAACACACTTTTACTTGGTTTATGATTGATTGAATAAATAAATAATTGATTGATTTATTGATCAGTGTATTGACACGCCTAGTGCCCCGTCGAAACGCCCAATTGGCGCGGTCGCTTACATTTGGCTTTTTGAAATGAGGGTTACGGCGCTCAAAAATTATGAATATTGCCACACTGCTGACACTGCGCCGGCGCCACCTGGTGACCGAATCTTATCTCCGAGCGCGTGGCCGAGCGTCTTGTTTGTCTCGAATGAGCGCGGCTCGGCGATCCTCGCCTCAGTAAACGGCTCTGCTTCCCGGTTCCTGCTAAGTGTGTCGGTCACAATATTGGTTTGGTTTGGTTTAGGGGGTTTAACGTCCCAAAGCGACTCAGGCTATGAGAGACGCCGTAGTGAAGGGCTCCGGAAATTTCGACCACCTGGGGTTCTTTAACAATATTCATCAGTTACGAACTGCAAGTGTGAGAGATGAAGCGTGGCACCTAAATAATCATGAAAACAGCCAATGATGATCTCCTTATCACGTCCAGTACCGAAAATCGCCGATACGCTACGACGACACCGACGTTCCAAGATCAGGATTTCTGCGGCAGAAGAGAATTTCAAGTATTGCAGTTTCACTCCTCGCAAGGATTCTAAGGAGAAAATCGTTCTAAACATTCATAAAAACTTGTGACCATATGCGTCGTCGGGCCTCTTAGCAAACACCTGCGTTCGCCTCATACGCTCAGCCTTGAAATATTATATCTGAGCGCTTTTTTTGGATGTGCCATTTTTTTTCATGCCGTTCCTGTAGCACTTTTTCTGGACACATCCCTGGTTACCTTTCACGTCCTGAAAACCCTGCATCCGATCATAAAAATTTGATCTCGACGAGGAGTCGAAGACCTAGATGACTTTCGGTAATTCTTTAAAATCGGCACGCGCCAAACCATCCACCGCTCAGCATCGGCAAGGAGGTTCACATCCTCATACTCGCAGCCCATTCGTTAGCAGTCGTCAGTGAGAAATGTGCGATGAGAACTCTGAGAGCAGGCCACATTACGTAGTTTCCAATTTCCTCCAGAGTGTTGACAACGCCGCCGCTTCCTACAAACGCCAGAGAAAGGGAGGGGGGAGGGAGGGGGTTAGCCTCGGAGCAATAAAGAGCTATAGCATATCGTTACCGTGTTTACGTTACCGTTTACCGTGTTACCGGACGCCGGACTTTCCGGTTAGCGCGGCGCACGCCATAAGATGTTTTAGCGTACCGTCTCTCCCGTAACGAGTTACCGTAAGGCTATAACGACTGACGATGATGGCAGATGCCCAGCTTTTATTGCAAACAAAAATACGGATGCATTGCAATCATTTCTATGAAGTGAGATGCGACATGCACTTTATAATCTTTTTCTCTGCATATAAAGACGTACCGACTGCACTTCAGCTAACAGCCGACTCAGCGGCTTTTCAAATGTGCCCGTGAAGCCAGACACCTTTGCCTGCCCTGGTCAGTTGAGAATTTCACTACGTAGACCTCAGTAAGCTTGCATACGCAGCGCACGTTGCGTTGCGAGTGCTGTAAAAAAGCACAACTACGGCACCTGTTTGCCGTCCCGCATCGTAGCTTTTTTGTGCGCTTGAATGTTGACATTGTGGCGCCATCTAGTGGGAGTAAGTTAAAGCGCGCTAACTCCGGGCCGGATAAACTTTTTTTTATTTTCTGCAATTACTGTTGAATATAGTAAGAGAATTACCAGATTTTTTTTCAAGGAAAAAATCATGAAAATATAGAAAAATTTTGAATCGGGCACAGAACTGAAGAGCTGCAGTGTAGTCGTTGCTGCTTGGTTATGTACACGACAGATAGACAGGCTTAACTGCTCAAAAATCGACAATCTCAAAAAGATGGCCTAGTTTTTACTGAAACCTCAACGTATGAGTGAGAGTTTGCAAATTAAAAGCGAATGCCTTCATGTATAGCGAGAAATGACGCCAAAGAACGCGGAGGCGGTGCTGTAATTGGTCCGAAGCGGCCCTGCAGGAAGCCGCCATGTTTGTTTACAAGCGAACGCTAACTCTCCGCAACGATAAAAGAGATTCCGTAAAGTGCTTGCGCACCGGTAAGTGGCGGCGCATGCGCAGAGGTCTCTTGCCGGCCCGGTAAAACGTAACGTAGACACGGTAACGATATACTATAGAGAGTAGAGAGTTATAGCATATCGTTACCGTGTTTACGTTACCGTTTACCGGGCCCGGCAAGCGACGTCTGCGCATGCGCCGCCACTTACCGGTCCGCAAACACTTTACGGAAACCCTCTTAGCGTTGCGGAGAGTTAGCGTTCGCTTGTAAACAAACATGGCGGCGTCCTGCACGGCCGCTTCGGACCAAATACAGCACCGACGCCGCGTTCTTCGGCGCCATTTCTCGCTATACATGAAGGCATTCGCTTTTAACTTGCAAACTCTCACTCATACGTTGAGGTTTCAGTAACAACTAGGCCATGTTTTTTAGATTATTGGCCGATTTTTGAGCAGTTAAGCCTGACTATATGTCGTGTACATAGCCAAATAGCAACGACTACTCTGCAACTCTTCAGTTTCGTGCCCGATTGAACATTTTTCTATATTTTCATGATTTTTTCCTCGAAAAAAAAAGACTGGTACTTCTCTTGTCATATTCATCAGTAATTGCAGAAAATAAAAAGTTCCTCCGGCCCGGAGTTAGCGCGCTTTAACTTACGGCCACTAGATGGCGCCACAGTGTTCACATCCAAACACATAAAGAAGCTGTGATGCGGCACGGAAAACAGGTGCCGTAGTTATGCTTTTTTTACAGCGCTCGCAACGCAAGTGTGCGCTGTGTATGCAAGCTTACTGAGGTCTACGTAGTGAAATTGTCAACTGGCCAGGGTAGGCAAATGTGTCTAGCTTCACAGGCACATTTGAAAAGCCGCTGAGTCGGCTGTTAGCTGAAGTGTAGTCGGTGCGTCATTATATGCAGAGAAAAGGATTATTAAAGTGTAGCATTTCACTTCATAGAAATTATTGCAATGCATCCGTTTTTTTTACCATTAAAAGCTGGGCATCTGCCATCATCATCACTCGTTTTTAGCCCTACGGTAACTTGTTACGGGAGAGACGGTACGCTAAAACGTCTTCTGGCGTGCGCCGCGCTAACCGGAAAATCCGGCGTCCGGTAACACGGTAAACGGTAACGTAAACGCGGTAACGATATGCTATAACTCCTATAAACTGGTATCTCCATCTCTAGTCGTTCTGCCAAGGTAGCTAGGATGACATTAGAGCCCTTTCTCAAGCACGGATCTCTGAGGCCGCACTACACTGCCATTCGCTTTCAAAAGATGATTGCGGAGTTAGTTTCAGTCTTGACGTCGCAAGTCTCATTGAAGTGTCGCGAAATAATTTCGTATAAGATTTTCTTAAATATAAAGGAGTCTTTCGCTGCCGAGGAAACAAAAAAGCGGAAAACAGCCAAATGGTGTTTTTAACCCGAATAAAATTTCTGTAAATTTTTTCTCAGTCTACTTTCGAACGATGAATAAGCGCACACACGCACAAGCAGCTACTCTGATATTTTATCGACTTGTTGGATCTCGAACAGCATGCGAAAAATAACGAACGCTTGGAAACGTTTACTTTGCGACCTTCTTTGTGTCGAATGCTATTAGAATTGGTCAGTGGACCAATTCGGCACCCTGCCGGCCTTGACCCGTTGCTCCCAACTGCTGTTTCTTCATATAGGCTCCGTGCGCTGCAGTTTGGCGCGCGCGAGTAGCGCCACCTGGTTAACAGCAGTGGCGAAAGGCGGACGCAGCCAACGCAGCTCTCTGGTTCCGTTTGCAGTGAGCGAGGTGAGCGGCGAGGTTTTTCCTCCTAAGGCGAAAACAAACTTGGATAATTATGGGTGCTCGAAATTCATGAGTGTGAACTGGGAAAGGGTTTGCACTGGCCGGGGTGTTTTGAACGTGTCATCAATGGTAGGAGTTGCTTATGTCTTTGTGTAGAGGGAAGGAATGCGCTCGGTCAGTCGCAGGAAATGGTCTACGGTGAAGTTCTTGGAGCTAGCATCTGAAGTTTAAGTCTTCGTTTGTTATGCTCCTCTGTGGTTCAGCGTGTCAATTTTGTTTCTAGCTTTTTTTTTTCGTGCGTGTGTGTATACTGTGGGAGCGACGTGGTACTTCTTAGAGTGCTTATGTCGTTTTTCACACTGTTTCACCTAAGCTTTTGTGTATGTATTTGCATCATTTCATTTCCTACAGTGCCGCCGCGGTGGCTGAGTGGTTATGGCGCTCGGCTGCTGGCCCGAAAGACGCGGGTTCGATCCCGCCGCGGCGGTCGAATTTCGATGGAGGCGAAATTCTGGAGGCCCGTGTGCTGTGCGATGTCAGTGCACGTTAAAGAACCCCAGGTTGTCGAAATATCCGGAGCCCTTCACTACGGCGTCCCTCATAGCCTGAATCGCTTTGGTACGTTAAACCCCCTAGAAACCAAAAACCAATCATTTCCTACAGTGGTTTAAAATTTTGTATCTTTATGTGTTGCATTTCTGAGATCTCAAATCCTGTTCTGGGCCCTTCACTACGGCGTCCCTCACAGTCTGAATCGCTTTGGGACGTTAAACCCCTAAGAACCAAAAACCAATCATTTCCTACAGCGGTTTAAAATTTTGTATCTTTATGTGTTGCATTTCTGAGATCTCAAATCCTGTTCTGGACGAATAAAATTAAAAATAGAGAGTGGTTCAAATTTCCCTATATATTTATCTTAGATTTCACAACATCGCTAAACCCTTAATTTCTGGAATTAATATGTTGATTTTAATGGGGTTTTATCGTCTCAATGCAACTCAGACTATAAGGGGCGCCATAGTAGGAGGCTCCAGATAATTTCAACCACTTGGGGTTCTTTAACGTGCACTGACATCGCGCAGTACGCGGGCCTCTAGAATTTTGCCTTCATCGAAATGCGACCGCCGCCACCAGGGTTGAACCCGTCATTTGGGTCAGCAGCTGAGCACCATAACCACTGAGCCACCGCGGCGGCATTTCAAGAGTTAAGTATTTACCAAAAGAAAAATACGACCAAAATAATTCATGTAATTGGTGCCTTCATGAAATTCCTGAAATGAAAGACCTCTAACTGTGGAAGATACTTAGCAAGAAGCCCATCGTTTTTTTTTTGTATGCTTAGAGCCATTGTTCTCTGAGGGAAATGCATAAAGTAAAGCAGGGTCAATACTGCAGGATGCAGAGCATTATCAAGTGATATGTGTAGTAAGTTTGCGTTTTTCGCAATTCTAGCCGACCATTCACATAGTGGATGTCACAGTGGATGTAAACTGCATAGCTGATTTCATTATCTGAGTCAGAGACTTGTTTCTCAAACTGTAAAGGTACTTAATTAATCTCAATAAGCTCAACTGCGCTGCCGGATATTGCAGTGCCGTCGGGACTGCAACACAATCATGGTTGCTCGGAATCGGTGATCAGCACAACCTGAAAGCAATTGAAACTAAACGTAGCAGCGGTGGCGGCAAGGCTTGCAATGCGTTGAAATCAGCAGAGAAGCAGGCGTTGACTTAGAATGGCATCGCGGTCAGTGCGCGTCTGCTATGCGGCCAGGCTGACGCGAATGCATCGGCCGCAGAGGAAGGCGCAGGGACACCATGGAGGGGAGCGTGCGCTCTCCCTTCGAGAGACCGGCAGTGACTGAGCGTCCGGTTAACGCGGCGAGTGCCACGAGGCGGCGGTGGCGATGTGGTCGCTGCTGGTGCCACCATACCAGCGCACGGAGCCCATACTCCGGGATGCCTCTGCCTGAATTTGTTGCCGCAATGAAATATTTGTTTTTTTTTCAGTAGACCCTCTGTGCATGACGAAGCATGCACGATCTCCAAGGAAAGCGACAAAATAATATCTTCGGCACCTTTATCTGCAGTGATTTTACAGCTGATATTGCATTGGTAACGCAGCTTTCCAGCAAAGCAAGAAGTCGCGCCACCCATAATTAGAAAAGTTTATTTTCGCCTTCGGAGCAAACAAATTTCCGCTCGCCTAGCTGACTGCAGTGCAAACTGAACGAGAAAGCGGCGGTCACTTTTCACCCCCCCCCCCCCTCCCTCTCGGTATCCAGTACAGTGAATGGAAAATTTTGAGTATCGCATTCCTTCCCCCCTACCGCACCCCCCCCACCCCCCCCCCCCACCCCCGCCGGGCTTTGAACGAATATGTCCAGCGGGGCCCAGTGTTGCCATAGCAATGAGCACAGAAATTTTCTGAGAACAGCAGGGATAGGTGCCTTCCCTTACCTCTGGGCTCTTGAGGTGCTGCTTAAGGGGCCGCCATGAATCTTCCAGATCCAGATGTAACTTCCAGGTTATGACAACGACATCATCATCATCTTTCGCTGGCATGTGTGCTGAGCCGCAGGCGCTCAAGACAGAGCAGTTTCCGGAAGGCACCTGCGCGCGAACGAAGACAAGCGAGATGGTATGAAGAAGAAAAAAGGCTCGGCTAAATCAGCCGGTGAGTTTGAATGCTGGCCATCCCTGCATCCGCCCGACATTATCACCGCGGCGCTCAGCAATTCACAGTAGTCGCATGCAAGTTCAGCATACTAGGCGTGCATGGGGAAGGCGAAAACCACCTGCGCCCTTGTGCAAGCACTGTGAAACTTCTTTCATACCAGGCGACTCCTTGCTGCAGGCAGCTTATACCATGCTCAGCTGTCGAAGCGGCGGCGAGCGGGCATCCAGGCATCCTAAGCTGTCGCGTGAAAGAGTGGCGCCGAGCGCAGGGCGGCCACTGCCGAACATAAGTGCAGGCATTTCGTTCGCACTCTATCGTCCCCCTCTCGCACTCAACTTAAGAAGAAGCGTGGCTTAGGAGCTAGAGACGCTCTGCCCGGGAGCGGAACTAATGGCGACCGGTTTGCACCCTTCTGCATTTGTCGGGTGCGGGCTGCTGCATCCGCCGTCTGCCCACGACCGCGCAGGACGTGGCTGCAGAGTACACCCTTCTAGTCCTAACATGGGTAGCTGGCAGATTCCGAGAATAGACGTCGCTTGATATTTGTTGTTTGGTTTTCCTCTTTCGTATTCCTGTAAGAAAAAAAAAGTTTTGAGCATCAACACAGTTCTTTTTCGCTCTTTGTGAATTTTAACAGCAGTCATGTGACACTTGTGAATATTTCCTTCGGTGGCAGCGCGCACGTGTGGTGCCAATTTCTAGCAGCGTTCTGCATCACCGACTAACCCATTCACAGGATGTATGCTGACGCGTCGAGTAGAAAGCAGCGAAGGTGACGTCACGCAATCGCTCTGCGGCTGAAAGATTCCGTGCTGAAGTGAGCATTTATAATAAAGTGCACATCTCCAACCAAAATTTTAACTTTAAACGTATCGAAGTCCACTCGGCTCCTTCATCAGGGGTGACTGAGGGAAGTAGCTAGCGTCTTTAAAGTATGGAGGAGAGGGGGGGGGGGGGGTGAAAAGAACAGCTGTGTCGCGAATGGCGCGGGGGGAGGGAGAGGGGGTTTAGGCTGTTAGTCACGCTGTCGCACTGCAGGGAGAGCGAAGTCCCTGGCAGGTTCCTTTTGCGCGGTTGATATTTTTGGGGGTGGTTTGGAGAAGGAGCCTCTTGTCGTAATTTGTTTCGGTTCTGAGAATGCGGGTTTCTTCAAAGCTGATTCTATGGTCGGAGTCCTCGGAATGTTCAGCTACTGGATTGCCCTCTCTTGCGAATTTGCCGACGTCGTTTTTATGTTGCTCTTTCTTTGAAATTTTTGGTTTCGCCGATGTAGCTTGCGTCGCAGTCGGCGCATGGCATTCGGTAGACAATGCCTTGGGTTCTTTCTCTCGGCGGCCGGTCTTTGGAAACAGGTAAGCAAAACGCAACAGTGTTTGTGGGCTTGTGCGCAACCTAGAGACCCTGGAGTGAGCATCTACGAATGTTTAAAGGTGATTAGAACTCAAACGAAAGCTACACTTTATCGTCTGATGCCACATTACCCGGATTGTACACTGCTTCTTCAGTAGAAAAAGTTGTTGAGATAGCTAACCGGTGGACTTCAGTATGACGCAGATCGCGCACAACTTTTACCCTCTTTTTATTTTTGTCTGCCCTTCTCAGATTTTAGTTCCAAGAAACAGCTGGTCCCATCGAACAAAGAGGAGTGGAAGAAAGTGACCACTGCTATCAGATTCGGGGAAACCCTTTGTATCGAAGGCCATCGAAGGTTTCATCTCAATGCCTCAGTTTTTCTGGATGACAGTTGCGGCTGTGTCACACCCGGGCTCAATCTGTTGAAGCCGAAGCAATGCCCTCTGAACGCTGCAGAAGCGAAAATATGACCTGTTTCCTTGACCCAATGCAGCGATTTGATATGCGGAGTGTCTTGCTGCGATGTATGACCATGCTCAGCATTCGGTGACAAAGATTTTTTAAAGTGATGAACTTTAAGATACTGGTGTATAAATATTGAAGATAATGGCCCATTCTTCCCATATGTCGCAAAATCCTTCTTTTAGATTCTTTTCATCCATCGCATCGAGCAGTTAAGTTTGCCATAGAAAACCAGTGGGGAAAGCTTTTGAGGACAGCAAAAACGCTAATATTATAAGTTTGCAAGGCTGCCGACGGGAGATCTGCAGATATCTTGATTGTTGTAGTGAAAGCTTACGATATATGAAAAAAATTTCGCTCGGAAACTTTAAGTGGTTTCCTCCAGAATTTTTCGGTATGTTTTCTGTTCTGGAAAAAACACCTGCGTAATCCCACCGCATGGTTTCGCAGACAGCGTGTCATAGCAGTGCTAAGTTTGTGCCCCCTGGGCCTTAAGCTGTACTGTGTATTTGAGTATAGAGCTAAGTAGCTGGGCCTGAGCATATAAACACATCTTCTTGCAAAGTTAGCTTCATAAGTTATATGCTGATTAAGCACAAAGAGTCAATAATATAGTTCCTCAGTCTTTAGGCTAGACATACAGGTAGAACGCAGGTGGTAGACTAAGCAATGATTTCAGAAATCGTAAATGACAGGGCTTTTACAGTATTTGAGTTAAAAAAGCAAGGACCATGCTCTGGATGAGCACTCATTTTTTTCACAAGCTTTGTTCTTTGCTCAGAATGTGCACAAAGGTCTCGGAGCCTGCACACAAGAGTCCTATTCAACTTAGCCAGGTCATTGACCCCTAAAAATTTGTTCTATTAATCGATCAAATAACCATCAATTCTTCGACACTCACTACCATTCGTCATGTTATCAATGAGGACAAACTCTATCGAGGTTCCCTGTAATCGCACTGCTTCGAGCAGAAAAAAAAAGCAAGCTTCAAGCTCTTTGTACATATACCAGTGCATTGTGCACGCTCTCTTTTACACGTAAGCAAAACCAAACGTGTACAAGTATTGGTTCCACCGATGGCACAGCGTGTACATCCATACGCATGCCGCAGCCCGCATGCACAAAGCATTGGTGTATGTAACCAAGATTCAAACAGTTGTACGTGCATACATATATTCAAGAAATCAACAATGCGCGAAGGGTAAATGCCGTGGGCAAAAGCACGCATATGAACGCCAAACTTGACAAATAACGAAATGGTAACACATGCACACACATGACCAATTGGTTGGCTCTCTTGTTTTTCTTACAAGCCAGAGGAGTCGTCTTTTTTCTTATCTTGGAAATCGCAAAATATTGCAGTCTTTTCCCGAGTGTTTCGTGCACTAGGGCGCACAACACGCAATAATTTTGCCCAAAAAGCGCCGCGCGCGCGTCATTCCCAACCCGCAGCAGAGAAATGTTGTGGGCGCAATGAACGCCGCCGCTTAGGAAAGAACAGCCTGCGCTAGGCCGAGCACATCGAGGGACTCTTGTTGAGGCGGTTCAAGTGCAGCTTGCAATTGGCTGTTTCCAAAAGGAATGGTCGAGTGCAGACTTATTTGGCTGGTAGCAGTGGTGTCGTCGCCGAAGTACAGCCAGCTGCGAGCCATCGACATCAACGGATGCCAAAATCCCGATCCACGTGAAATATTTTCATTCAGCAACTCGGAATGAAGGGTTGTCATGAGCCAATCGTACGCAATCGTCGTTTTACTGAAAAAAAAGTCGCAACATCTCTATACGCAGATGATACACTAATATCCGCTGAATTGCTGTCCATGGGTCTCGACTTGAACGTTTGTTTGAAATTCTGACGACACGAACCGTTAAGAAATAACTGTCATAATTTCACTACGACTGCGGTCATTTCTTCTCCAACCAACACATGGGCAGGGCCATATTGCTGCACTTGAAAAGCGTTTTCTTTTTGGCGAAATGCCACGCGAAATCTCCGGAAGATTTTCAGATTTCTGAGAGAAGCCGGAATGCAAAGCAGCCAAGAACTCATGCTGCACTATGCTGGCAATTTCGCATAGCAATTAGGGATGGAAGTGCCGCAGGCGCGCGCTGCAATTGCAAAACTAATGCCAAAGTGCTACACTCCTTGAACTTGTGCAGCAAGGGCAGTCAAAGCGAAGAGACTTCATCCCATACCAGCCCGGTTCTTATCGCTTTATGGCCGCTTCACACGACGGTCCGTTCGCCCGCTGCCCGCGCATCACGCGTTCATGCGCCACTAAACACTGGCCTGCCATCCGATGACGTCTAGCGGATGCGACGGGCCAAAACAGCAGACAACGCGCTGGGTGTACCACTGTTGCCAGATTATTTTAAAGCGTTTGGCAACGCTGGTCAAACTCGTTTTTCCTCCGGCCCATGTCTGCGAATGAATGGTGTAGGTGTAGCCCTGCGTCCAATTCCTCAATGGTCTGGGCTGTCATGCTAGCCGAGTCGATCACTTCGTCATGGTAGCGAATGCAGTACAGCTTGTCAAGACAGCGCGCCAGCTCAACGCCACTCAGCGAAATGCGGCAGCCAGAGCTGGCCCGTGGATCTTTGCGGGCTGCCACTAATTCCCGCGATAGGAAAAGCACTTGAACTTCCTTGGTTGTCCAGTCCGCGGGCCGACAGCACACCTCTTGATTTGGTGACGCACGAACACATGATGCGCGGGCCGCGGGCGAACAGTCCGTCGTGTGAATCGGCCTTTAGGGTCGTGTATGCGATTACCACGTGTGCCTTGGAAGAGGAGGTGAAACGACGTGGTCCTGCATTTTCCTTAGGCACGCATAGCACATGCGAAACAGGTTACCAGAAAAAAGTACTCCACTGCTGAGTGCGGTTTTAGCTCCCGAATATATAATACCGGATTTACCGGAATCAATGCATAAAATGAATAAATCTTAATTCGGCAGGTGTGCCTTTTACAACGAATCAAATTTGCGTGACAAATTCAGGTGATGTGTTTAATATGCGAATGCGATACGAACTACACTAGTAAAGACACCGGACGATGCATTTAACTACGTCAACACAGTGGCACGCTTTCGGGCACAATATCGACATAAAGAACCCGTCCGAACATCCACTTAAGCTATGAAAATGTCCCTTATTGTCTATTAAGCCGCAATATTGTAAAAAGCAGCAATAATTGTAAATTGGAATGAAAGGCAGGATAATATGAATGACATAATGCTGGAATGCAATACTGAAACAACGTGCAAGGAACTACTAGAATATTAGGAGTAATGAAAAGCAGAATGACAAACGTTGTTCTTTATTCAAACACAATAAAAATGTTACGAAAAGAAGTTCTGAATTTCCAGCTACAGTTTATGCAGAACAATGATGTAACAGAGTGACCAGTAGCTGCATGCAAAAGAGTGGCATGAGCAGTCATGACCTCTCTTGTCGACGCCAAGTATGATGAGCGCCAAGACGGGGGTATCTGTTCACTCATACCACAATGGTTGCCATTTTGGCGCCGCTGCAGATCTGCGAATGACTACAGGGCGTTTCCAGTCGGGCTTATCCTCCAATCTTCCGGAGCACATAGCTGACGCTGGGCGTTGAAGACAACAGTGGCGAACTTGAAGTCTCAGTGTTCAAGAGGAGTTCGGCCAGGTTGTAGATTCCCACGAGCTCAGGATCCACCTTTGCACTGCGCGCAATCACGCCAGCTAGTGGGGCTTCAGACGGACGCGACATTTCCCCTGGAGTCGCATTCGCAGCTGCCCCGTGCTGCGACGGCGGAACTAGGGCGACATCGCCGACGACGTCACTTCCTGCCTCCTGCGGGTACTGGGAAAACCAAAAAGCGAGCTTCCTTCCAATGCTTCTGTAGCGGTGCCAGGCGAAGTTGCAGAGGAGGAAGCCGTCCCGCGGCGGACAGCGCGTGCACGACGTGGGTTCGTGGAGACAATGCCTCGGGTAGTGGCTCTCGAGGTGCCGAAGCTCGCTGCTGTGTGTGCAGCCGTTCTCGAGGTTGGGGCAGTAGACGCGTAGAGTCCCCAGATCCTTGGCGTTGAAGTCTAGTCTCTGGGCATCGGCTGTGGTGTACACTGTATTGTCTTTGGGGCAGATGGCCATTGCTGTTGCGGCGGAGTCGACTACCTGAGTGTCAAACGTCACACAGTTTCTGCACATCACATGGCCGCACGGGATCATCCATAGGAACGGCGGTACCTCAAAGCACAGGAAGCACACCCGATGCTCAGGCAGCGGATCCACGAACGTGATGGGGCGGTAGTCGATGAAGGAGTCGTAACCCCACACGATGTGCTTGCGTCCGGGACGCTGGACTAAAAAGGCCGCCTCGTCGAAGAGACTGTGCACACCGACGCTGCTTGCATATTCTGACAGATTGTCCACAGACTCCTCCGAGTTGCTGGAAGTGTCGTCAAACCTGTCCATGTCTGCTTGAATAAGGCACACGAGTGAATTCGACACTCGCGCAGTCTTAGCGATGGTCCCGAACTGATTGCTCTGGGCTGGGGGAGGAGACAGCGGCTGATGAAGAAGGAAAGAGGAAACGCACAGCCTTGTGATTGGTGCTGTGATCGTCACGACTAATGGGACGGGCCCTAAGGAGGAGTACCCGAAAGAGGAGGTAAAAAGAATGCAGCTAACAATCAGGGAGACCGTGCGTCCCTCCCGGTGTAGAGTGGGGCTCTCGGGAGAAAGGAACTTGAGGGGGCGAGAGACCCGACACTGTATTCCGGGAAGACGAACAAAGATATACTCGCGGACAGAAGGGGGGGGGGGGGGGGGGGTTGTGGCTATGGAGCCAAGGCTAAGCAGGAAACGAGCTAAGGACATAGCTTTGTTGCATTATCATGGGGAGTGACTTATCTCAGCCTTGGTGAGCCTGCGTCGTCTCCCCTTTCATCCCCCTGCACCCCTGGCCCGAACAAATGACCTGTAGAGGGGGGGTCACTGGTGGTGGACAAAAGCGCGCCTCCTTCACTTTCCTAACTAGTTGGCTGCATAGCCACGAAAAGCTGTCTGCCAGTGTCGTGTCCTACCAGCCGGGGTGTGTGTGTGTGTGTGCGGGGGGGGGGGGGGGGGGGAGCTTTGCATTAAGCCCATCCTCCTCTGCAAATTTCATTCTCTCCTTCCTGGCTATTATTAGTGGCTTTTCTTTTCATAATAAAGTAAAATGGAAGTAAAAGATGTTTCTACCAGCCGAATCTGCCATTGAGGCCGGAAGCACCTGAGCCGCGCATAGTAGCAGAAAATATTCATTCACAGAAAGGAGCTATAAAGAACAAAAAATGCAAATTGTGGGTGGTGGCCTTGTTTCAGGATCCAAATTTCCACCACAGTCGCTCTTGCTTGGGATAACAGGTCACTCCGGGTCGCCAAATCGGAGCTGAACACTGGAAATAAAACTACGAAGTGGGAAGAAAGAAGGGAGCGATAGAAAGAAAGCAGCTTCTTTAACCGTGCTTTCTGCGTTCTGATCAGGCCCTTCGTCTAAGAGTAGCCCGCTCCAGCACAGGGCCCTTGAAGTAAAGTCTAGCTGGCAAAGGTTGCAATGCGTGCTAGTTGGTGGAAGCGCTTAGATTTAACAGCGCTGATAAAGTAGAATGACTGGTGTTACTTTTTTTCCCCCATTGCGAATGTTGCCTGTGCGTTTTTAATTCCTTCGTGGCGGTCCGCATTCTCAACGCTGGCGCATTTCTTCACTGAAAAAAAGCTAGAACGTGTGCTCCTGCAATTATCAATGCCGAATTTCGCAACTGAGTGATCAATGTATCCGTAGTGCGATTTGTTTCCAGACAAGGAAACCACTGTGAACCCGAGAAAGTGCTTTTCAGGCTGGTTAGATTTTACTTTAGAGAATACATCCCCTAGACAAGGCATCAGCCACACACAGCCTTTCAAGCCCACAATCGCCATCGCTTTACCCTCCCCACCTCCTCAATTCCTTTCCGCTGAGATGGCGTATTTCTTTATCACTGTTTTGTAGGTCAGCCAGGTAGTCCTTTTTAGCACCCATCCTGCCTACACAATATTTTCAAGTTCGCGCTCCCCACCCTTCCCCCATCACTCCCCCCTCCCCCCATCCGGGCTTCCTCCTCCTGGGAGTGAAACTGATGAATGCCTTGACAAGATGAAGACAAGCGAATTTGTCAAAACGCTGGCTCTTTCTGCTCTTGTTCACTTCGTGTGGTAAACAAACCTATTTATCGGCCCTCTTTCTACTATGGAAACAAAGAGGGACGTTCTTTTTGAAAGTATTGGCCTCAAATAAATCGTTTTCTTGGACAAACTACCCACCAGTTTCAACCGCCCGCTGTTACACTAGCCGAGCGGAGTTTACATGAATGCGACACCAGCGGATCGCATTCATGTAAGCGGTGATGATGCGCTAGGAAAGCGCGCCGCATCAAAGCTCCAGACGGGGGCAGATCGAGAATGGCAAGTCGACCTCAGCGGTGAATGTAAGCGTGTTTGGAGGTGTCCCTCCTCCCCTCTGTCGTGACTCCTGCCGGGCTTGATGTGGTACGTGTAAACAGTAGCGCATCGGCTCCGCGAGATAGGCTAGGAATGCGATGCGGTACCGTTGAATTCATGTAAACGCGGCTTAATGAAGAAAAGAGAGCAAGAAGAACAAAAAAAGCTGCATCGACAGCTAACCAAACATAGCGTACTTGCTGAAAGACGTTTCTTTTACCATTTCGATTTTCAGGGAGCGTATAGCCCAAAATTAAGCAAAACGCCAAACCTTCTAAAAAGAAACCAGAAAAAATTTTAGTAGCCCAATTTATTTCAAAATAGTCCCATCTGGGAAGAGTGTCTGTTTACACGAACTCTATAGCAGCGAATCCACTCTCGCGGCGCGCCCTCCTAGGCACCACAACGCGACTAGGAAACCGGCTCCCGCTTCTATTCTCCCCTGCAGAAAATGCTTTCCGCGAAGGCGAAAGAGGGTTCAATGTAACTTGCAGAGGGGCCTGAGAGTCAGCTCAGCCCTCGGAACAGAAGTTCAGCGGTCCAGTTACTCGAGTGCAGTGGTCTCCGCTACGACACCCTGCGGCGTTTACATGAACTCATCTGGACACAACCCTCCTTGCAGGGTTCATGTCAACGCTGCTCTGCATGGTTAGCTCAGTTGGTAACAAGACTGCCGCTTACAGGCGCTGGTCTCGACTTCTAATCCTGGAACAGGAGGAATTTTTCTTCAACTGCTAAAAATTGCTGGTGGTTTAGCTCTGGTTAACCCTGGTCGAAAGCAAAAAGCGGCATCTCCCTGGTTACGTTTGTGGTCGAGCGACTGGCGGTTTTCATGGATAGCCATACTGACACACACAGAGTAGTAGGCATTCTTCTTTATTTGTTAAACATCTTGCTTTCTTCGAAACAGCATTAAAGGCGCTCACACAAGACAGTTTATATTTAATACAGCTTGGGTGATATTTACAACTTTATTGTTGCTTGTTACATGCGGAGACATGAAACCAATTGCGCTTCGAAACGTCGCGCAAACACTGCAGATCATTTCAAAGTCAAATAGTAAAAGTAATTGGTTCTGGGGGGGATTGTGCAATGTGAGACAGGTGCCATTTCCTTTTTAAAATCTCAGAAGCGAGGCCGATAGAACGTAACATAGAGATAATATGGATTCCAGCGCAAGAGTCTGTTGCAGGAAATGGCGCAGCACACAAGCTTGCCTGAGCTCTGTAGCCCTCTCGCATAGACATGAAAGACAGCTTGATTTCATAGCACGAGATCACGGAATATTATAAGCTGAGCAGGAGGGTCTGTCTGCCGCCCGACCATTCCCTCGGAAACGAAGGGGCAATTGCATGGAGAGGATTACAAGGGGGAAATCATATAAGCCCCTTCTGGGCATGCATAGCAATCTCGAAGAAGAGAAAGACCAATATCGCATAACGTGTGGGGAGAGAGGCACTCTCGACCACGTGGTATGGGAATGTGCTGGCAGCCCGGGCGCTGAGCAAAAGATGGAAGATAGAGAAGAGAGTTCTCTATGTCACTTGTCATTGTCCGCACCCTTTGCAAAATCTGGAATGCTAACAGCCCATTTCTATTTGCGTGTTAGGAAGACAGCAGTCTTGAATTCAGTTAGTTCTCTTAAAATCTTCCTCCAAGATCAAGTGCTTGCTTGGACGTTTCCTGTGACAGCAAGCTAATTATTTGTATTTTTTCGTTTTCCCGCAGCTTATCTTTCTGATTCTGTGAGCACTTTCATTTGCTTCATTTGGTTTACATAGCTTTCCACTTTATTGACGAAAACGTACGTCCGCCATGTTTTCTAAAAGCACCTCTGGATTGAATGCGAAAGTACTGCTCTATTTACAGCGCACTTATTCCATTTATGCTCAGCAGGCAAGTAGCTCTGCGCATGCAAACTTTAACTGGTGGGTTAGTTCAACAACCTCTTCTGTCATTGTTGCGAGTCTTGTGTCCTGTTTTTCAGTTACTGAAATAAAACCTAATAAAATTTGCATTGTCTCTATTTATGCGAGCTAAACTCGATCATCAT
Organism: Amblyomma americanum; assembly: GCA_030143305.2. Taxonomy (NCBI): domain Eukaryota; kingdom Metazoa; phylum Arthropoda; class Arachnida; order Ixodida; family Ixodidae; genus Amblyomma; species Amblyomma americanum. The sequence continues at coordinate 78,921 of JARKHS020027990.1, forward strand.
AAAAATGTCATAAATAACTGCTCGCTAACTCTGGAGCTCAAGAACAGCTCCCACACAAGGAGCTAAAGCTGCATCTATAAATATACCGTTAAGACAATAAGATAGTATATGGGACTGTTTAAGCAACAAAACTTTGAAATTCAACTCGACACGCAAGGCGAAGGCGAAGGAATAAGACAACGATCACTGACTATATATTACTACATAGTCTGTATACTGTGATCTTCCTTTCTTTCTTCGTCTGTCTCGTGCCCTGAACATCGAGGTGTTCGATGGTCATTTTTTCCCACCAGAAATCATTCTGCTTTGGCATCCCGTTTTTGTTTTTATTATATCGTCCTTGTTCAGTTGTCCACCAATTTCAAAGAGGGCCCTTATTTGGATCGTATGGGCTTCTCTGCTCGTTACGTGGCGACTCTAGACCTTATTTTGCTAAGAGGCGAAATTCACGGAGCGAAAGTAAGACGTTACTGGACACCACATCCGTGGCGACCCACGGGGCAGTTGTTCCTCTTGTCAACAAAAAATAAGCGGTAATGATGGTAGTAGGCGCAATGCTGAGCGTCTCTTTTTCGAAAGTCCCTGGTGCGCTTGGTCGAAGAAAGGCTATTTTCCGAACACGTGTGCTGCAGCTAACTCATCAGCCATAGTTAACGGCATTTTCATCGAAAACGGTGGCGAAGGTGCTATGCGCATGCGTGGGCCGTTACTGGAAATAAACCTTTATTACAGTACACTTTCTTAGCTTCAGTAGTTTTTTTCACGATATTGTGCACGTAACAGCCTATTTACGGATGTAATGATCGCACGCTTTTGTCAAGAATATATAGTGCGGATATTGGAGGTAAATTTATTACAGAGGTTAAAGAACTGCAATGATTAAGATTTTTTTTATTTCAATTAAGAATGTAGGTCATGCCCGACAACGGGAGTAAATATGGAAATGATTCGAGCTTTCGCAGGCAAACACGCATAACGGTGCTTCAATTCCCTCCCAGGATTGGGTGCGCATTCGACTGCTTTACGGGCTGAAAGTAAGTGCAAATATTCGCTTCAGGAATAAAATGGACCTTTATTGCTTGTTTTATGGGACAATGGTCATGAATCTACAAGTTTAACGCATAACCAATAAACACGGGAATGCACGTTACTTATATCACGTATTATCTCGAAAAGAATAGTTGGTTGTTATGCACCAATAACGTACCGAGAGATTTGTAAGTTTACGCGTAAAATTTACAATGAAAACAATGCAATGGCGCACTTTTGAAAAGGAAAGGAATGGCGGAAGGGCGCTAAAAATGCTCTCAGTGATTGAACACTGAAAGCGAGTGAGCCTCGGACGTTTCTGCGTTGGAAGTCTCGGGCGAGTAGTCGAAGCAAACGAAGACAGGCGTACTTCCGAGAGCGCAGAAGACGTCAACGGTCGAAGGAGCCCCGGCCGATCAACGTTGTTGCTTCCCCACAAACAGGTCCTCCAATGGGAGGTCGCCTTTGGTAGAGACTTCGTTGGGACTTGCAGGACCCACGGACAGCGTGCCTACGGTAGCGCCTTCACGAGTCCCGGAGACCTCAGGGAGCTCTTTTGATGTCTGGGGCCAGTTGATTCAGGTGTTCCACGGGCTCAGTCTGCACCTCTTCACCACGCTCAGTGACCTCGGCGAGTAGGGCCTGCGTAGCACACAAGTGTTCCTCTTCAGTCTGACTCGCAGGTTATTCGGACAGGGACTGCTGGACAGAGGGGCTTTG